>CAUYRH010010633.1:0-21275 GCA_963574655.1 Perodicticus potto
CTGGATGACAGGCAAGGAGGGGGACCTACAACGCCCACCAGAGGCTCCAATAGCCAAAAAGGCTGGACAACTGCTGAGGAGACACCTGTGCCTTGGTGTCTCCTTCACTTTACACTTGGGACTAAATGTGGAACCCCCCCATTTCCTATGCCTAGGTCAGTTTCTTGTGAATTTCCTACGCCTGAATTCCATGGATGGACTGTGTCCATTCATTGATACACTCATTCACCTTGACCCCAGTGGAAGGGACTGTATTCATTCGTTTCCTGGCCAAGAAACCCATACACCTATATATACCCTGAGGCTAGAGGCCTAGAGGAGGAGACGGGGAAAGACCGGGAGAGAAACGGAGAGAGCATCTCTCTCCCCACTTGAAATCTCTCCCTGTACCAGGAGCTTTGGTGTTTTCTGTATTCTTTTCTGTAAATCAATTCTGTCTTACCACGAGGGGTGGGGGGGGGGGGAATAATGTAATGAAGAATAATAAAATACATGTATTTTTAAAAAAATCTCTTTTTCAAAGAGCTTAACAGCAAGATGTATATCACAAAGATGTCCTAAGTTAGGCATACACGTGCACTTGACAGTAATCACCAAGACATCTGTCTCGCCTTCATTTGGTTTATATTGCTAAGTTAACAAAATATTTAAAATATCTACATGTCCATTTGTGTATTTTTGTCTCAACCCTCTAAATATAAAAAGTTAATTTAGCTTCTATTTTGTAGATGCAAATATGAGGCTCCAAGTGATGGGACCTGCTCCAGGCTATAGAAGTGGGAAAGGTTAATCTTTCCACTACACCAAGCATTGAGTTATTTTTATGCACTTGAATAAGGTTGGCCACAGGCAAAGTTGCAAAAGTGGTAAAGAGAGATTGTCTTATGTCACTTGGCTTCCTATCCTATGCTTTTCTTTATCTGTATACTCTTCCCCTTTCTAAAGATCTCTTGAACTTTGCCTTCCATCACATTTTTCCACCTATCTCCTAAGTATTTATTTCTCTTTACAGATACCTCTTCCTCTCCTTACACCTAACACCCTAGTGTTCCTCAGAGTCTTGCTCTGAACCCTTTTTTTGCTTCACTCTATGTAATATTCCTGGAGGTGTGAACTGAAATAAAACCTTAAGGCTACTCCCTGGTGAATGAGTGACTGGACCCTCTCTTGGCCAGGGGGATACCCTAAAAATTGAGTTGTTAACCATGAGAAATAAGATCAGACATGCCTTATCATGTCCCCTCCCTTCTTAGAGATGTCCTGTGTGTGTCTCATTAACAGGCCTAAGGCTATGCACGACATACCTCCAGGTCCTCAATACATGCAACAAACCACTTGAGTCTGGGCAGACGTCCAGTACTTTGTCTTTGACAGACTGTTGTCTTAACCCAAGCATTTTTTTTTTTTCATTGACTCCTGGTATATTAGACATAGCCTAACTCTTTCAGCCAATTGCGAGCCAAAGAATCTTTAAACCCACCTGTAACTTGTAGGGCCATGCTTTGAAATGTCATATCTTTTCAGGCCAAACCAATATACAATTTAAAATAGTTTAACATAGTAAATTGCCCACAAATTTTATGTCTGCTCTTTATACCTTCCATGTATTAATTTATGACTTTACTTGTAATTCCTGTTTCCCTGAAATGTATAGAACATACTATAACCCCACCACAGAAAGTCCTCTTGCTCAAGGCTTTTTGGGTGTGGCTCTGGGCCATGGTCTTCAAATTGGTTCAGAACAAACCTCTTTAAATTATTTCACAGGGGGCAGCTTCTTTTCCCTTGACAAGAAATATTCTCTTCCATGTCTGTAGCTTCTACAGCCACCTATATGTTCATCATACTCTCCCACTTGATGTCTCTGCCTTAATAACCTATAGCTACTATAGATTCAACTCATCCCCAGACTGAGCTTATTGTATGTCCTTTAGTGCATGTTCCTTGTTGAGGTCAGGCTTCAAATTTCCTGAATCCAGTTAATCTGGTTTGATTACAGTTAGAAATCAATCGAGGCATGGAGGTAATTGAAAGTAAAAATGAATAGAAACTGAGAATAAAACTGGAGCAGCACAGGCAGTGTAGATAGAGAGCAAAGTAACTCGCACACATTTCAGTGTAATAAAAAGAGAAATTTTATTTAGGAAGCATAAAGAGAAAGTTTAGAGCACTTCCAAAGAGAGTTGGAAGTGGGTCCCTGTCATGAAGGAGCAGAGATGTGAGAGAGAGATGGAGATACAAATGCCTGCAGAGGTACAAATACCCTCTGCCTTTGAAATTGGCTGCAAGTCTCTCATTGGCCTCTCTGTCCTCCAGACAATGTTGCCCTTTTCTATTAGAGACCGATGGTCTCTTTCTATTAGCCATTGGTTACCTAGGTTACTTCATATCTACATTCTCATGGGCCTTCCAGACTTTCCTGCTTCAACACGTCAGGTTTTCCTCTCAACCCCCTTGCGGCTACTTGCTTAGTCTCCCTTCTTGCTCCTCCTCCTGCTTCTCCCCCATGCCCCTCCCCACTTAGAGGCATCATCACCTATTCAGCTTTCCAAGCTAAGAACCTCAGAGATATCTTTGATCCTGTCTCCTTTTTCACTTTCTTTGTATACTTAACATCCATGTCCAGAGTTTCAGCTTTAGAAAAAAGACTTTTCATTCATTTTTCTTCAATTCTCATTGTCATTGCTCCATTTCTTGTCCTGCTTGTTTCTCTCTAGAACTATTCTTGAACCACTGTTGTAGTGGGAATGGTCAAAAAAAAAAATGGCAAAAACATTTTCTGTCTTCCCAATTTGAGGGGACCTGAATCCTTTCTCCCTGCCTCAGGCCAATGGTCAGTAGGGGCCAGGAATAGCTCTTGTTCTTTGGCAAAAGGTGATAGCTCAAGGGAATCATCACAATATCTTCTTAACTGAAGATGGGATGGGTGGAGGTCACAAACTCCTCTTCCCTGAAAACAAGATTAATCTGGGTGGAGGTCACAAGACAGTTGAAGATGGGCTGAACACAGGAAGAGGCCTTGGAGATTGTCTTGGCCCAAGGTGAGATTATAGGATCAAATCTTAAAAAGCTCTACACTTCTGCTCAGAAATAGGAATTTGGGTTTTGAGACTACTGTCTGCCATTTTCCTCCTTTTCTGGCAAAATCATAAATTCCTTCCTTTTATTCAAACCACTTGCCGCCTCTTTTTTCTGATGAGGCTTTGGGGTACAAGTACCCAACTTTCAGTAACACCCCTGAAATATTTCCTTGCATCTTTCTAATTATTCTATTACTAAGCAAGCTATTATTCAATATTTCCTTGCATCTTTCTAATCATGCTATTATTGACTCTGTTCCTCCCACTAAGGAAATCTCCTTCTAATCATATCCTGGAAAAACTGAAAGTATTGTATTCAAACTCTTTTCCCCTCTTGGAAGCTCTCAAGTCTGTACTTTCCCGTGTTTCATGTCCACTTGCAAAACTTGCTGGCTTTATCAACCACCTCCTCAAAACCTCAAGGAGGCAGGAGGACCTAGAGCAGTGCCATTGGAGCCAAGAGCTGCGGATCAACAGCTACTAAACCACACTGGGTCTTGGCACGCCTTGCACTGACTCAGCCATCCTCCCCAATTGAAGTGGTTACAGCATTTTTTAAAAAGCCTTTGTTCTTGATTTGTTTGAGATGTATGTTATCTAAGCTTTAATGCAATCCAAAAGGAGGAGAATAAGCAGGACTAAATACAGCTAAATCAATGGTAGCACAAAATTATCTCCAGGTGAAATAATAAAGAAAAGCCTTGGGCTCTCTGAATCACTGCAAATGCCTATGATACTATCTTATACTTCACTCCCAAACATGCCCTAGGGTGGTGGTGGTGGGGTAGTTTTTGTGCCAAAGAAAGGTGTACTCAGAGCTCCACCCTTTTCTTTTGTTTCTCTAAGTAAAGTTTTCTCCTTATCTTGATGTGTAGATTGAGGCGATAAACTCTGGGAAACTTGAATTCACCTTCTTTTCTTTCTCAGTTTTAGATCCCTATCCAGTTGGAGGAATCTAAACTAACCTTCAATCAAATAACACACTATTGGATTGTCAGCACTGGAAGAAATCTTTCAGATAGCTTTATTCAACTCACTCTCGAGAAAAATGAGGCTCCTCCTATGGACTGGTAGATATTAACAAGCACTTAAAGAATGCTTGAGTCAGCTTCACCTTACTTAAGTCAATGCCCTTTCTGAACACTCATGTACATTTGCTGTACTAAAAATAAATTGGCTGGAACAGGAGGTTCCTAGATGCACTGGATAAGAGTGGACATTAGAGTCAGACCCACCTAATCCAAATGCTAGCTGCCTGAATTTTTAGCTTAGTCATGTTAATTTCAAGGCTCAGTTTTCTCACATGGAAAATGGGTATAAAATTAGTGGAGTAATGAGAGCTAAATTATGTTGTAAAATATTTAACACTGTGCATAGTATAGGTTTTTCTTATCCCCCAAAAGAAAGAAAAAAGTAACCATGAAGAAGATATATTAACAGATTCACCAGTTTTGTCTGACTGCTGAGAGAAAAGAAATTAAACTTCCAGCTCTTGGCTTCAAGGGGTATTCACAGCAGTGAAGCGCTAAGCACATCATTAACTTTCCCTTCTTTTAGATTTTCATCAGTATAGAATGGAAGTTGGGAAATACCTTCCTTACTGCAAGGATTGGTCCAAAATTAGAATGACTTATCCACAAAAAAATGAGTTTAAGGTTTTTTAGTTAAAATTATATATATATCCTAAGCTATGATTATACTATAAATAATATCATTAACAAAATTACATAAAATTTAATGCACAGTTATATGGAGAGAACAGTGTCTACCAGGGAGAAGGCAGGATGGAGGTGCAAGGGGGTGAAAGGGCATGGCCTCCCAGACAAGGCAAGATGGGCTGAGGGCTGACATTTGCAGGTAAGGAGGGACCTCATTTAATAGTGAAAAGACATCTATGTGTGGGAGAAATTGTTGCATAGATTAAGGGTAAGCAATTTGTTCCCTTGACAGTGTATGAAATATTCTTCATTTAAGTACACTAAAAAAATATTGTGTAACTCAGATGTTTGTCTTCTTCCTTCCTTTATCTTCCCAATCAGCACACTCAATAATTACACCCTCTGCTCCAAGGCACTCCCACCCTAGATGCTTCACCCATAAATCAGAAACTTGCTTTAACTGTTCTGCTGCTGCCTTCTGTTGCAACAGAACATACAAACAGGACATAATTTCCATATGGAGTTTTTGTGGGAGCTGTAATCAAATCAAATTTAAATATGTACTTTTCCCCGATCTGCCTTTTTAGCAGAAGATAGAGCAAAGAAACTTTAATTTCTTATAAAGTTACCAAGGGAAGAAACTAGTAACAGCAAACACAGAACGATGGCCCTAAATTGTAGATTAGCACTGTCATTAGGAAGGCTATAAAACACTTCATGGGGTGTACATGTGTGTGCACACGTTCATGTGTGCCTTAAGTGGTAAGAACTCAGATGTGAGAAAATTCTTTTCTCAGCTTGGCCACCAGTGTATTCTTGAAATGGCAAGGGGCTTTTGGTCTAGCCAGTTGTTTGCTGCACAAAGTTCCAATTATTGAGGCAATGATAATTGCCAAGGATGAAAGGAATTGTTAATACAACAGACATCTTGTGAGGACAGGAGAAGTTGCCTCAAGTCCATCTCTCCCAGTAAGGGATATCATGGGCTTGAAGAGAAGCGGCCACCTGCCTTGAGCCAAGTCATGGTTTATCTACTTGCTATTTGCATTGGGCAGGTCATAGGCACTGGGGGCAGGTTGCAGGAGATATGAATCATCATGAAGTCTGCCAAGGGACCTTCAGAATCTCAGCTCCTCCGTCTTGGCAAAAATCTATCATTTCTCAGAAACAACTCAGGTAGTTAGCTAAGGAAGAGGTTTTGAAATTTGTTCAATGAGGGGCCAGTTACAAATGGACCTTGAAAACTTGAGAAGAACTGACTTTTTATTGTGTTTCTCACTTTAGAACTGGCAAAATATGAAAGATTATCTGGCTTTCCAACAAGTTCCTGGGAGCCCAAATGTTTTAAATAGGGAGTGAGAAAGTTGATGATCATCCCACATTTGATCTGTGCAGTCACTTGCTCACAAACAAGAGGGACACATCTTGGAAAGTACTTGTGACTTAAAAATCTAGGCATCAGGCTTGGCGCCCATAGCTCATTGGTTAGGTCGCCAGCCACATACACCAGGACCCATGAATTCAAACCTGGCCCAGGCCTTCTAAACAACAATGACAACTGCAACAACAAAAAATAAAAATAGCCGGGTGTTGTGGCAGGCGCCTATAGTCCCAGCTACTTGGGAGGCTAAGGCAAGAGAATTGCTTAAGCCCAAGAGTTTGAGGTTGCTGTGAGCTGTGACACCACAGCACTCTACTGAGGGTGACATAATGACACTCTGTCTCAAAAAAAAAAAAAAAAAGAAATCTACCATCAAATGTATTTCTAGATAATTACAATGAAGAATTCTGTGCCAGTGCTAGCTGGTCAACTCCCAAAGAACTCACATAAGAGGTGACTTGTTTTCTGTCAATGAAAATAGTGACCAGTAAGCTGTCTACGACCAACACTCAGCTCCAGCTCCAGCTCCCTCCTTAGTCAAGCTCCCCATGTTTTCACCACATACCCCTGAGGGTCTTGAGGTTCCAGGGAAGATCCTTGGTAAACTCTAGCACCAGGGCTTCCCTTTGAACTGCTAAAGGACATTTTTCTGAATAATCCCAAATTGGTAACCTAAAAGCACAAATGAGCATACTAACAACAAAGCCTTCAGTGCAGCTGAACAGATTCCACATTGCAAATGGGAGTGGCAAGTCTTTGAGTGAGGATGGGATGCCCTGTGGGACCTCTCCCCCAGGACTCTTCATATTACTTACAACAGTAACAATACCATTGAGTGCTGTGGACAATTTATGACAGCTTTTGTCCTCACTGGTGAACAAGTTCTTTTGAATAGGAATACGTTAATAAAGTATCCAAGTCAGAAACATATGACAGTTAAATATATATGAACCAAGAACTGCTTGAGGGCTCTTAATATTTAGTTTATAAAAAAAGATTTGACCTCAATAAAAAGGCCAAAAGCCATTGATTAATACTAATTTCTTCTTTTTATGGATAAAGAAACTAAAGGCCAAGGAGCAGAAGTGAATTTCTCAAAGTTACATGGCTTTTAAATGATGGAGTGAGGGCCAAGGCTGCTGGCGTCTGGCTATGTCCGAGTCATAACCCCACACTCTACCAGGATCAAAGAGTTGCCAGATGTCAGCGTGAGAAGGGACACGAGTCCTTTTTCCCATCCGTTTTCTAAAGCACAGCCGAATGGTAGAAGAACACCTGAGTCTCAGGGTGATTCCAGATTTCAGACCACAGTCTTCTCAATTAGAAAATGAGTTTGTACGAGGTAATTGTCTGGTATTAATTGACCGAAACAGCTCAACATCAGTGGTCTTTTCCTCCTTTTGGTAACAGTCTCATCTCCTTGGAAAATCTCCTCTCCTTCAATCTCAGTCACTTGATTTGGGTGAAACTAACCCTTTTGTTCAGTGTAGCCACATGTCCCAGGGTTGGCTAGTCAGAGTGACAAAAGGTGCTTAAGTTGTTATACCTGATCTAGTCGTCACTGATGAGAACCAGGTCAAGGTCCTCCTCGGTCTCCATGATAGTTGCTTAGCTGGTAAAAAACGAGACTGAGCTCCTGAGAGTCACATGTAAGGAGAATCTGCTAGAGAATGAAACCCCAGAGGATAGCAGAGCTGACAGATGAAGAGGCAGACTCTAAATGCCATCTGCTAAGGCCCCGGATCCAGGTTCCCCAGCCAGGAGATTCCCTCTTTGTGTTTAGGCAGGTTCAGGTAAGATTTTGGTCACTTGCAACCTAGTTAGCCCTGAGACAAAATCCTTGGGCTGTTTCATTGTCAACATTGCATAGCTTTGTGAACAAGATATCAACAGTAACAAATGCATTTATAAATACAGAGGAAATTATGAAATAAAATTTTCCTTAAAAGGTACTACGTATATTTAATAGCTATCTGGACATTTCTCATTATTTTTATTCCTTGAAGATACCTAGTGAGGCATAGCACTTTGGAAAAGAATTTCCACTTTTTAGAGGGTATCCCACTTGCATCCATTATATATTCTTTAGCTCTGAATCATTATAGGAGGGAAAAGAGTAAAAGAGGGGGAAAGGGCATGACACCATATTTTCAGCAGCTTTATAAATGTATGCATTACATTTATTCAATTAATAGTTGTCTTAACAGGTTGGACAATTTTATCATTAGCTGAAGGTTTCATTCATTTACAATATCATTTCCACATTAAATGTTCTTTAAGAGGATTTCAGTTGAGTAGGAATATTTAAAATGAGGTGCCATAAATCTTTCCTCTTTAATGAATTTATTCCTTTTTAAGGAATTAATTAAAATCAGTTGTGGAGGAGCGATATGCAGTAAATGAATAAAGTAGTGTCCAGGCAAAGGTTAAGGAGAAACTGCCATTAACTGAAATGAAGTACATTCTGCAGGCAACTTGTTAATGGAGAATTTTCATACTTATACGCACCAACAAGAAATTCATTACTCAATGAAATTACACTCATCTGAGATTACTATTTCCTGCTCCTTCCCTCCCTCCATCCTGCCTCCCTGAAATTTCACATTCCTTTTCAATAAAGGGGCTTTGTTTCTTTTTTCAGAACTAGTATACTCTGGGATACAAAATCATTATAAATCAACTTGCTTAAGACCAGAGCATCATTCTTGGCATGGTAAAGACGGTGACGAAAAAAGAAGACATAAGAGTGGAGAGAGAGCTGAACTTTCGAAATAGGGGAAACATCCTTTCAAATTTAATTCACAAACTGGGAATGGAAATGTCATTGCCTCACTCAGAGGGTTAATCACTTTCTAATTTGAACTGGCAAATTTTATAATGACACTGTGAAATTAGCAGCATTTTATTGTGTTAATTATCTACAGGACACTACATCATTACTTCTAATAAATGTAAATGAGATTGTGTCTCCTAGGACAATACATAGACAAGGTGAATTTTTATTGGCTATTTACAGCATTCCAGGACAGTCTTTCTTCTTTTTTCTTTCCTTATAAAACACGTTCAAACAGTGTCAGCTTACTGTGCCAATTCCTCTGTATTTTATTTAATACAATATTTTAAAGGTCATTAAAGTTCTTCTTAGCTCACTGGAACTCATTTTATCTCAAAGAAATGTTGATTATTAAAAACCATGTCAAGTGTCAACCCAATCAATTGAGACTGAGAACTGGAGCTCTACCATAAGAATATTAAAATGTTCAGCCTTTCCTTTTAAAAGCATTTTAATATGTGCTGCTCATTTACCCACTTGATTCAACTATGTACCCACATTTACAGTTCTGCAGAAGAATGAACCATTGGGATGTTAAAGTCAATGGTAGAAAGGAAATGAAGCTGTGTTTTCCTAAATCATTCAGCAAACGTGAAAGCTAACACATACACAGTGGTGCCAATCAAAGTTGACAAATACATTTGGAGACCTGCTCTGACTGAGTCATCACATGAGGCTGCAAAGAGAGTGAAGAAAAGCAAGAGGCAGTTTTTAGCTTGAAAAAGTAATAAGCTAAGAAAGAGGGAGAAAACAGTTATAGAAATGACTAACAAATGAGAAATATGGAAAGGGCCCTATAACACAAATAAGGAGATATGAAAAGGCAAGGGACTTTAGTTACCTAATAATTATGGATATTAGGGGAAAAAATGTCTTTTAAGATGAACCTTGACCAGAAAAATCAGATTTTGATAGAGGTAAGATATGGAGAGGGCTGAGTGATAATGAGTGTTAATTATTTTAACAATAATAATAGCTACCAATTGAACAACTATCATGTGCCAACATGTTCCAGACATTAACACTCATTATCCTAACAGCCTTGGAATGTAAATATGGTGCCTATTTCATACATGAGGAAATTAAAGGCAAGAAGATTAAATAACATATTCAAGTTTACGCAGCCAGCAAGTAAAATAGTCAAAATTCTAACTCATTTCTGTTTAGTGTAAAACCTGTTCTGTTTTGAGTAGATGATGCTGCATCCAAAATCAAAGTTAAAGTTAAGTATTTTCACCATGAGTGGGGTTACTCTAGTTATGAGAATAAGAAGCAAACTGATGTGCAGTTCAAATTCTAGTTCAAATATTCCAAATTATATAATATTAAAATCCTATATAACTTTTCCCTGTGTGTTTCTTTTTCCCTCTATCTCCCTTTATTTAGCTATCTCTATATCATCTCTATCACCTCTGGAAGTCTTGGATTTCTCATGTTTCTGATCAGGGAGAACAGGAGCTAACTAGGTTTGCGGTAAGAATGAATCAATTAATGTGAACACTAAGCATCGCCCCTGCACTCATGAAGGGTTGTAGTTACCACTATTGCTGCACTGACTGTCACTGCCTTTGTAGTCAACAAAGTTGGTGCTCTTTCTCTCCGTTTCCTCCTCATTTCACTTAGGTGCTCACCACTTACTCTCTTCATCTTTTTATGTCATTTTGTACAAAGAGTGAGGATTAAAAATAACTGATCGATATGAACTAGGCTGCTATGATTTGAATGTTTGTCCTTTCCAAAACTCATCCTGAAGTTTAATTTGCCTTGTACCAGTGTTAAGAGTTAGGACCAAGAAGTGATTGTGCTGTGAGGGCTCTGCCCACGTAGGTGAACTCAATGTTATTATAAAAAGATGAATTCAGCTCCTTTTGCCTCTCATTGCCCTTCTTTGCTCTTTTGTCTTTGGCCATGTGATGACACAGGACAAAAGTCAGTGACAAGATGCCAGAGCTTTGATGTTACACTTCCCAGGCTTCAGAAGGGCAAGAAAATTAATTTCTATTTATTATAAATTACCCAATCTCAGGTATCCTGTTACGGCACAAATGGACCAAGACAGCTACTATACTCTTAATAGCATCTGCAGACTTAAATGAGAAAAAAAATGAAACCAGCAACTGAAATTAACCTTTACTATTAAGTCAAGCAATAAATATGAGGCCACTGCCCACAGTGTTCACTGCCATGTTAGATGACTGTGACTATACAGAAAAAATTGAACATGGTCCCTGCCAGCAAGGAAACTACTATTTAGTTGGTGAGATAAAATAAGCCTGCAAACAAAAATGAGGGAATAATAGAAACTGGCTTATAATAATAGCTTAATTATGAAATATAAGCCATGACTATTCCAGAAGACAGAGGGAAGTGCACTGCAGGGGAGAGGAACGGCCCCTTAGTGGAAGTGGGACTTGAATGTTACCTTATAAAAATAAGGTTGGATAAGTGGCATGGGGCCCTATATGGATTACATTTGTCAAGCATTTATTACTACAGTAATCTAACTACCTCTGTTGTGAAATTATCAGAATAAATTACCTCAGTGCAGAATTAAGTTATGCTGGGCATTTGATGGAACATTTTGAGCTAAATAAAATGACTGTGATCATCACAGAAATACAAGTTTTGTGGTAATAAGATAAAACCCAGCAATTCTATAGCTAGCATAGTTTCTATTTACGTATGAAAGAGATATATAGGGAAATATTACTCATGTTAAATTGGGTGCACTAGCTCAAGTTATACAAACTATGCAGTGGGTAGAAGTAGGTAGGAGAAAATAAAAGCATAAAAAGCATCTACTCATAGTTAGAGAGAAATAATTAGATTTGTTTCCTCCTTTATTTCATTTATTCCTTCATTGATGGAATAACAACTTTGGAAAACTGAGTTATCTTCTAAAGCATCATTCTTAAAAAGGCGAGCAGTTGTAGGATATAAAACAAAATAACTATTTTCCAATTTACTAGAAGAAAATTACTTTTGGAGAAGCATATCATAAAATATAATAATAGAAGTATAAATGAGCATATTGATTAACTATATATAAAATTATGTTACAAAGTTTCTATGTAAGGACAATGACTCTCAGAAAAGATGTGTTATTGGCTAATCATTTAATTGACAGATAAATATGAAAAGGGTTAAAAGTCCCTGTTCAAGGGCAAAGACTCTTAAATTGGGTCAAAGATGCAACTGTCTACAATCTACAGGAGAGACTTATAAAACAAAGTGATTCAGAAATGTTAGAAACATGGCCAGGCAAATGCAAACAAAAGGGAAAGGTGGTATTTATTTAAAGCAAAATAGAACTCAAGGGAAAAGGCATTAATAAGAACAGTCATGTTACACTGATCAAGAGTAAAATCCACAATGAAGACATACCTGTTATGGATCTGGATTGTATCTTGATTATTGCATATATCACAATATACAAAACAATTGTTTTTAAACATTTTTGAAAGTTGACCATTTGGCAAAACAAATAATACTATTTGCCTCGTTAATTCTACAACAGTTATTAATTGTACTAAGCCATTACAATGAAACATTTCTTAAATATAAAAATCACGTTACAATAGAATATTTTCAAAGTATGGCAGAAACTAGCTAACTATGATTCAGGATACTCATTTTCTTTTCTGCCTGGGCACACAGATGAACAGTATTTCCCAGCCTGACTCACACTTGAATGGGCTATGTGGATTGAGTTCTAGCCAATTAAATGAGAATGGAAGAAATCCATCCCACTTTTAGGCCTATCCTTAAACTCTCCCTCACAAAGTGGCCTGTGCTTCTTGGTCATCTGTAGGAACATAGAAACCTTGGAAGCTCTCTGATGAAGATTGCAGAGCTACAAGGGGGAAATAGTCTGGGTCCTTCCTACTGCTGATCACATATTTCTGTTTTAGACATTGTACTAATAAGACCTAAATTTCCATGACATTTGTGCCATTGTACCTTTTGGGGCTGGGTTTTATAGCAATTCGTGTTGCCTTAACTAATATAAAATGTAGTGAGTGTGTGTGAGAGAGAGAGAGAATATTAGCATATGGTTGTATGAGTTTCATACATACCATACTTTATCACAATTATTTGCTCTCCTGACCATATGGATGTATTTTTAATTATATGTAAATAAAAATTAATTGTGTTTATCTTTGGGTGACAAGACTAAAGATGAATTCTGCTTTCAAATTTATCCTTATTTTCCAGATTTTCTATAAGAAACTCGTATTAATTTTATAATCAAAAAAAGAAACTTATTAAATTTTTAAACACAAGAAAAATCAGTCTCCTTTCTCAATGATCTAAGTGCCAAGACAAGCTTATCATACGTTAATGACATGGAAGACTTAGAAATAAACATATAAGTCTTAAGAGCTTTTAAGAGCTTACTCATCACAGCAAGGACTAGTCGTTCTTTCATTTACTCATCAAACATTTATTGAATACCAATTATTATTTGTCCAGCCTTAGGCCAAACACAAAAGATACACCACGACACAGAAGGTATGCTTTTACCCTCTGAGTGAAGGCGAGATTTCTGCTCTCTGCACTCCCAGTCTAATATGAGAGATGGTTATATAATCACATTATAATTCCATGTGATGAGCAGTTTCTGATTTGAGCTCAGTGTAGACAAGTGATAGTCAAATCAAGAAAACAATTAACTCCGGCGATTGTCACAAGAGTAGATTACTCTTCTATTTTGAAGAATAAATGAATGTTCCAAGTGGGTATGCAGGGAGGGCTTCACACCTTTGCAGAGACTATGCAAATAGTTTAAGAATGGCTGAAGTGTAGCTCCATGAAGGGTGGACCTGGGGGAGTATGAGGCAGGAGATGGAATTAGGTGGGAACAGATTACAAAGTCTTGATATGGCCAGAGTAGACAAGAACTGCGATCAAATTGGCATTGTGGAAAACTGATGTCAGAGTGAAGAAAGGTTGGACACTACGTGGCTCTGCCTAACTTGATGGTGTTCTTCACCAACTCAGCATCTTGGGCAGCCAGATGGACTCAGTGGGGTTGGGGCCTACAAGCAACATATTCCTTTCTCCAGTTCTACTTCCTACAAAACACTTGACTGCTGAGGTGATCTTTCCTACAAAATGACTAAAGTCAATATTGTGATTCTTTTCCTACCAGTAAAAATATGAGATGGTTTTAAAGATATGTCTGGCATACCAGACACATATTTTATAAGATTTTAAAACATTTAGGTTAACACATTGCAAGTTGTCTTGTTCACAGGTGGACACTTCGTGTACACAATGCTGGCATCTAGCATTGACACCACCAATGCTGGTGCTATAAAGACCTACTGCTTGGCACCCATGGCTCAGTGAGTAGAGCACCAGCCACATACACTGAGACTGGCGGATTCGAGCCCAGCCTGGGCCTACTAAACAACAATGACAACTGCAACCAAAGAATAGCTGGGCATTGTGGCAGGCACCTATAGTCTCAGTTCCTTGGGAGGCTAAGGGAAGAGAATAGCTTAAGCCCAAGAGTTTGAGGTTGCTGTGAGCTGTGACTGCACAGCACTTTCAAGAGGCTTTGTCTCAATTAAAAAAAAAAAAGAACCTACTGGCTTGCTTCTTTCTCTGTTGCCATTTAACAGATTGAGGGGCAAATCCCTTCTCTCATGGCACATCCCTCTTACCAATATTATACATCTTGGTTCACTTTTTTGTGTATTATTATCAAGGGAAAAGCTAATCTAGGTAAAAGTCAGTATTAGTTTCATAGGGCTGCCATGACAAATTATCACCTATATGGTGGCTTAAAAAAAGAGAAATCTATCCCATAACAGTTTTGGAAGCCAGACTCCAAAATCAGAATGTTGGCAGAGCCGGGCTCCTTCTAAAGGCTCTAGTGGGGAATCTATGCCATGACTGTCTCCTACCTTTCTGAAGCTTCCAGAAAAGTTTGTGTCACTTGTCTTGTAGGTGCATCACTCCCAGCTCTGGCTTCATCTTCACATTACCTTCTCCTCTCTGTGTGTCTCTTATGAGGACACCTGTCATTGGATCCAGAGCTCACCTAGAAAATCCAGGATAATTTCGTCTCAAGATTCTTCACTACATCTGCAAAACTCTTTTCCAAGGAAAGTAACACTCACAGGTTTGGAGAACAGAATTTAAATGTCTTTTAGGGGAACCACCATACAACCTACTAGAATTCAAAGGAGCTTCATAGCCAGAAACCATATGTAACACTGTGATTACGGTACTTACAAGTTCTTTGAGAGCAGAGCAGTGTTTTATACCTTTACTATAAACCAGGAGTTTGCAGATCACATGTTTCTGGAGGTTCAACAAAACCAAGGCTGGCAGCTTTATTTTGGAATTCAACTGTGGTGTAGGTTGGATTCACAAACTAAATGATGTAGATAAACATTACAAGTCCTCTCCTTCAGAGAATTTAATTTCAGTGCATTCATCTTCCCTCAAAAAGCAGCTCTGCACATCTGAGAGGACAGTTTTATATGAATTCATAAAAAATGCCTCACACAACCCTCAAATTAATTATGTTACGTAGAAAAACAGTGGTTCATATTGCCCTTCGCTTAGATTTGTCTTATGAAATGTGGTGCCGTGTCCTGGAATCTCCACCCTATGCTGTGAAGATTCCTAATCTTACAGGCATCTAAAAGAAACCTTTTCTTGAAAACTTGTACCATCAGAAATACACAACTCAATGCAAAGGGCTCCTCTTCCACTGATGGGCATGTGGGCGTGCGTATGAGTACGTGCATGCTCCCCTACACATACACACCATTTGCTCCTCCTCTCTTGGGGTTAATGACACTTCTGGTTGATTTATTGATTGTCTGTAACACCACTGGCTTGTCTTGAAGCACTTGTGATCTTCCTAGTTGTAAGTGCCACCCCCAGTGGAAAGTTGCCCCCAAAGTGGAATGTTTTGATTGCTGTTTGACTTCCCCAACTTGACTGGTCAGGGCTGAACCTTCTCAGCTTCCCTGGAATAAGCTCCTTAAGCCTTTTCCCTCCAAAGCATCTGTAAACAGTTGAAGGTCATGATTGTTCACTCTGCAAGATCGATATGCCATTAAATTGTGACAAAAAGGACTGCCAGACCATTAAGGCCTCCCTCATACCCTCAGTAATCCTGATAAAGTGATGAGCTATTTTAACCTCTCTGCCTCCCATTGCTAACTACGTAGAAAACGCCTAACTGCTGAGATAACCCTTTCCACAAAGTCAGAAGGCTGGCAGCCCACAGAACGACCCACAAATGACTGACGCTGACTTTGAGATCCTTCTCTTCTGTATTTTTTTCCTGCTATTGTGAGGTCATTTTTTTATTTAATTTTGTTTTTTTTTCTGGTCCACACAGTCTAAAATCTAGTGTTATTTTCAAAACTAATTTGACTCAGAACTGTTTTGTCCTAGAATAAACTAGCTACTTACAAGCCTCATCATGTGGACAAATGAATCTATTTCCCAATGGTTGAAAGACAAAAATAGAAATATTCATGGGGACATAGGTCTGGATCATCCCAAACATATGGGATTTGCCTAAATTGAACCAATCTCGGACACACGGCATGTTTATAGTATTGAATTCTGCTGAATTTCTGTTCTGTTAGTCAGCAGTAATAGGTAAGAAGGAAAAGAAAAGGTTTTGATAAATGAAAAAGACTCAACTTTTGTGAACTAAAAACAATTTTAAAGAATTCAAGCATTCTGGGAATCATTTTGAAAAATTAAATCTGGACTAATTGATTCTTGCTTGACATTACATGGTGAGCTCATTTTTTTGTTTTGTTTGAAGAATGTTAATTTTATCGAGAGACTGCCAAAATCAACTGCTACTATGAACTTACATCCAGCGTGTTTGAAAACTCTGTGACTGTTTGGCCAAATAAAGTTGATCTCACCCTTTTTACTAATGCTTTGATATCTAAAACATATTTAAAACATTTTTATTTCTAGTTTAAAAGTTCTTTGCCAGCCATGTTGGCTTTTGCAAACTAATGTAATCATAATGCAGTGTTTAGACTGTATACCAAATGTGTACATGCACACATTTCTTTTTCTTTTCTTCATTTCTTTTTTTTTTTTTTTTAGAGACAGAGTCTCACTGTCACCGTCAGTAGAGTGCTGTGGCATCACAGGTCACAGCAACCTCCAATTCCTGAGCTTAGGTGATTCTCTTGCCTCAGGCTCCTGAGTAGCTGGGATCACAGGTGCCTGCCACAACACCCTGCTATTTTTTTGTTGCAATTTGGCTGGGGCTGGGTTTGAACCCACCACCCTTGGTGTATGGGACTGGTGTCCTGCTCACCGAGCCATAGGCACCTCCCCATGCACATTTCCATACACGCAGACAACATTAGTGCTGTCTTTTTTAAACTAGTCTGAAAAATGAATACATCCTCTGGGTTGCACAATCACGTTGGCAAAGTTAGCTTTCTAGTGTTTCACGTCTAGTATCGTTTATTAAGTCTTAAATTTCTTGGTAGAGGACTAAATCTGGAAAGATCTGAAATCTGTTGTTCCAAATATGATGAACAAAATGCACCTCCTGTTTGGTGTCCAAGGCTTTGTTGCAGATTCTTCAGCTAATTATACACAGAACTTTCAGAGCCTAAATACTCTATTTTCTATTTTGCTGATTTGCAAAGCATGAGTTTTCAGGGAAATCTTCATATCAAATAAAGTCTGGGCCTAAATAGCTTATTACGTCAACAAACAGACCTTCAAATGAAAAACCAAGCACTTGAAACCAGCAGGAGTCACAGGTAGCAAAAAGAAAGAAAAAAAGCTCAATATCTGCTGAGCTTGTTAGCTCTCCCCCTGCACATTTTCTTCAGCATATCAATGAAGTAAGCTAGAAGGGCACAAGAACAAGAACAAAGCCTCAGGTCAATGAAATCATTCACTGATCCACCAGCAAAACACAATTAGTGGCGTATTAGCTTAAAATCTCCTACATGCTGCTCAGACAGTCTGGCATAGTTTCTCAAATGAGGCAAACAGACCCTACTCAGTGATACCAGAACAAGGACTTTTTCTCCTTTGTTTTGTTTGAACCACCAAGTAAATCCTAAATGTAGATTTTTGGCTTTGAATTGGTTCTACAGATCCTGCAATATGAGGTAATTTAAATGGATAATGATGACAATTAAACAGAGGTGTGTTCTCTCCCTTTACACTTAACCATGTTTAGACCTATTGACAGATTTCTGGCTCATGTTACTCATTAACATATCAAATATATATTGCAGGCCCACAAGATGTCCTATAATTTGTTACATGTCTGGGTATATAAAAATGTGTGTTTAGCAGTTTATGCTTTTTGAATAAGTGTTTCTGCCTTTGAGTTTTCGCTATATTATAGTAGAGAACTTAGAGCAGTAACATGTGCAATAGTGTTGCCTTTTCCCAACAGTCCTTTGTACTAGATATTTGCATTTTTTTTTTATTTCAGAGTATTACAGGGGCACACGCATCTTGGTTACATAATTTGCATTTGTACATTTTAAGTCGATGCTATAAGCATGGCCTCCACCCAGAATATGTACATTGCACCCATTATTTACATCCTGATTCAAATGGCTTGCCTCTGATAACATTAAAAGGTGGATCACTGTTACAGAATAGAAACCATATGAGTTCCTAAAGCCACTCCATACTATGGTTTACTGACTGATGATAAACTTTTGTTCTTTCTTCCATTTAACAGGAATCTGAGCTCTTCATCAGAAAATGAGCTACCTACCCTGTGCGTAACCAATACGTATCCACACAGCAGCACTTGGTGACTTTCATGGGAAGGCCAGTTACTGAACACATGTTGGAAAGCAAATATATCTACTATTCTTACACAAAGTGCTGTGGGGTCCTGGCCCATTCAGATGAGCTTCCAATATCAAAAATCTTTCCACAGGAAAAATATTTAAAATATTTAAAATCTTTAAATCAAACACATCACAGTCAGATATATTATCTCAAGATGACAAGATTTTCTACAGATGAAAAGGAGAGAAGGGAGACAGGAAGGGAGAAAAAAATTGAAAGAAGCAGAAGAAAATGTCTTGATGCAGACAGAGGAAATAGAGGCATCAAATAACTCCACGGATTGTGGTACAGTCTATTTATTGTACCATACTCTCCTCTCCATTGTTTGGGATAGAAAAAAGTTGAAAATTTAAAAAGCCCTATTTACATTCTCCTTGGGAGGTATGTAGGATTCTAATAAATCTCTTTGGCTGACTCCAGGAAATCTGTCTCTTTAGGTTGCATCACACCCAGCTGTTTGCATTAAAGTCCATCCAATTTGATTTTCATTTGTCAAACTGATCCCTTTGATGTCAGAATTACTCTCTCCTATGCATTTAGTCCTTAAGAGTTTCCAGCTGCTGTTGTCACTATAGTTGTGTTGCAGTCTTAAGCCAGTCTTTAGTCATATTGTTCTGCTTTGCAGTTGTCTAAACTAAATCTAGATGACCTCATTCATCTCAGTGACCTAAGTTGAGACACTTATAGACGACGGCTTGGGAGCTGCCATTCTTGAAGGTTCTCCCGCATTGTGCTCACCGTCTGGTAAACAGCTTTGGCTGCCTCTACTTCTCATTGGGGGCACACAACTCATATCAACATCTTCTGTTCATTTGGACAAAGAATACATTCAATTCCCTTTGGAATCATTGATTGCCACCTGATTTACAATGTCTCCTTTCCTCCTTCAGAACAGATAACCTCTTAGTGTTGAATGAGTCACAAATAGGTTTGGGGATCTAAGTAGACCACAGAGTGTTGAATCAACATTTAAAGAGCTCTTCAATGTCAGTGTATTCAGTCCTATTCCTTGAGATTCTTTATGAGAGAGATGTGTATTGTTACTCTATTTCATAGAAGAGGAAACCAAGAAGTTAGATGGAGTGCCAAAAAGATTTTTTTTTTCCAGTAACTATATCTGGGCTAAAACTTTGCTCTGCAAACTTTTGGCCTAACTAAATTCTATTGGTAACATTTTTTGAGTTTTTCTGCAATTCTCTTCTAACAGCCCACCTGCTGAGCTAGCTCTATCTATCTATCTATCTCACCTATCTTTTGTATATTTTCTCTCTAGAGGAATACAAATTCAGCCACTTTCTAATTTCTGTCCCATTATTGAGTTCTTCTCATTCTATCACCAACTTGAAATGTGTTGTTTATTTTCTCTGAGAAGCAGTTAATTATTTTATAAATAGAAGCTTATGCTTCCATTTTGGTGTTGCTAATATGCATTACATTAAGTAATATGAAAAAAATACCATCACTCTGACTGGTACCTCCTACCCCCAAAGCTATCAGGAATAAAAAGGAATGATTGCTGATTCATATGGCCTAACCCTTTCAGAATTGACAAATCATCCATTTAGTGAGTAATTAAGGCCAATTATATGTGAGTTTTCTTAAAAAAACTAACTTTTCCCCCCAAAGCTAATGCATTAGTTTCATATTGCTGCTATAACAAATTAGCACATATTTGATGGCTTAAAAACAACCCAGATTTATTATCTTATAGTTTTTGTGGTCACAAGTCCAAAATGGATTGGCAGAGCTGTACTCCTTCAGGAGGCTCGAGGGAACGCCTCTTTCCTCGTCTTTTCCAATTTCTAAAGGCTGCCCACACACCTTGGCTTGTGGCTCCAGACCACTCCCACCTCTCGTTCAATCATTACATCTCCTTCTTCTATTCTGACCCTCTTGCTGCTCTATTTTTCTTATAAGTAAGTACACTAAGCCCACCCAGATAATAATTTCCCTATCTCAAAATTCTTTAAAATCCACTTTAATAATCATATTATTTACCTTCCATTCATGAATTCTTATTGGCAGACATAATTAGGTAAATAGAAAATTTGAAGTAATTTTTTGCAGCATTCAGTGTACTATTTCTTTTTTATTTCAAAAATATTAATAAAAAGGAATGAAATAATGTTCCTTCAGCAACTTGCAGAGGAGGTCAATTTATTAATTCTATATTTTTAAATTACAGAAAAGTGTTTCACTATGTAAAAATGAGGATAAGATGTTCCTTTCAAACTTCCCTTTGGGGACACAGGGAGACAGCATGAGGCTTCTGGACACCCTGAGGAAGGCAAAAGCGGTGGAGACTGGGCAAGTGGTTGCGTCTGTTCACTCAGGCTGATCCTGTCGACGGCTGTGGGTGGGGCAACAGTGGGACTGCAGGCTGGAAAGGCCTTGCCTGTGAGCTGTTTGGGTTTCTTTTGGACTTGGCACTCGGTTGAACTGCCTTGGGAGAACTTGGGCAGGAGTGTGGGGGTTTTTGAGTGTTGCCT
>CAUYRH010010634.1:0-11677 GCA_963574655.1 Perodicticus potto
CTTAATAGGGATGGCATTAAATAGGTAGATTGCTTTGGGAAGTATAGACATTTTAACAATGTTGATTCTTCCCAGCCATGAGCATGGTGTGTTATTCCATTTGTTAAGATCCTCTGCTGTTTCCTTTCTTAGGCTTTCATAATTTTCTTTATAGAGGTCCTTCACCTCCTTTGTTAGGTATACACCTAGGTATTTCATTTTCTTTGAAACTATGGTAAAGGGAATTGTGTCCTTAATTAGCCTCTCATCTTGACTGTTATTGCTGTATACAAAAGCTACTGACTTGTGCCTCTTTAACTATCTGAGTTATCTCAAGAGCTTTGTCCTCTACCTCTGAGATTCTTTATTCTGCATGGTCTAATCTGTTGTTGATACTTTCTATTGCATCTTTAAGCTCCTTAATTGACTGCTTCAGTTCCCTCATCTCTGTCACATCCTTTTTATATTCTTCTCTTAATTGATTCTGTTTTTGGATTACTTTTTCCGCTTTATCAGCATTTTCCTTCATTGTTTCCCTCATTTCCTTGATTGTTTTCATCATCTGTATTCTAAATTCCCTTTCTGTCATTTCTAACATTTCCTTATAGGTGGAATCCTCTGCAGTATCTACCTCACAGCCCCTTGGAAGGGTTGCTCTGGACTGGTTTTTCATGATGCCAGGAGTTTTCTGCTGATTCTTCCTCATGAGTGATTTCTTTTATCTGTTTCCTTGCCCTAATTTTCCTTTCACTTACTCCTGCTCTTTAAATTGCCATGCCTCTGGA
Organism: Perodicticus potto; assembly: GCA_963574655.1. Taxonomy (NCBI): domain Eukaryota; kingdom Metazoa; phylum Chordata; class Mammalia; order Primates; family Lorisidae; genus Perodicticus; species Perodicticus potto. The sequence goes on from CAUYRH010010634.1 coordinate 765, forward strand.
CGAGGGTTTCGATGAGTCTTTTTGGTACAGGACCAGTAGGATGAGAAGATTGAAGAGCAAGAAGGGAAAAAAGAAAGAAAGAGAAAAATAAAGAAAAAAAAAAGAAGAAAGAAAAGAAAAGAAAAAGGAGGAAGGAGAGGGGGTGGGTAGAAGCAACTATTGACCAAAAGAAGAGAGGCACAGAAAGAGAGGGACAGGAGCAATATAGGTGTACAGTAGGGTACTTTGACCCAACCTTAAGAGCCCCCAACCCCTGAGGGTGCTGGGTTGAGTGATTAGGTCAGCAGCTCTTTGCCAGCCTTTTGGATGCAGTACCCCACTTCCACCAACTAGAGAGGGAAGAGAAAAATGCAATAAATCAAATCAAAACAAGCAAACTGAAAACTTTATGGGATAAGACTGGGGAAAAAACAATATGGGTAGAAACACTAGCAAAATTGAAGTTCTAATTGTTGAAAAAGGCAATAATGGAAAATTATATTTAAACTAGAAAAATGAAGAAATAAAAGAAAAAAGAAAAGAAAAATATTTAAGGAAAATGTTGAAATTAAAAACAAAACAACAGTAACAAAAACAGACAAACAACACAACAACAAAAAAAAAAACCTACAAAACAAAACAAAACCAAAAACCAAAGCAGTATACATATCTTGCTGATATTGTCTGGCAAGAGGTGAACTTCTGGGGTATGATATGTTAATTACAATGTTGATACAGCTATACAAAATGGAGACTGGAGGCCTCTAATGATTTCTCAAACCCCGCAGGGTAGAGAGCTTAAATCCTCCTTAGCCTGCTTAGAAGGCACTTTAAATTGCTAACTTGGGCTAAGCAGAAGCTTTCCCAGGAAAGCGCTTGTCACTGGGATCACTCCTTAAGTGGCTCTCCCCTTACCTTGTGTGCCAAAACCAGTCTCACCCTATTCTCCTGAGGGCTAAGGCTGCAAGGCGTCTCAGTCCCTACCTTTAGGCTGCTCAGTCACTAGATTACTCACTCCCGCCAGATGCTTGTTCTGTGACCCTGTGGGTGGAGCTTGCTGGGGCAGTTCTCCCACAATGGCTCCACATGGCCCACAACCAAACACTGGTAGCTCCATCTGGCTCAGTGGCTCAGTCTGGGGCCCTAGACAACACTCAAAGACCTCCACACTCTTGCCCCAGTTCTCCCAAGGCAGTTCAACCGAGTGCCAAGTCTAAAAGAAACCCAAACAGCTCATAGGTAAGGCCTCTCCAGTTTGCAATCCCACAGCTGCTGCAGCCACAGCTGCTGGCAGGATTAGACCAAACGAACAACCACTTGCCAGATCTCCACTGCTTTTGCCTTCCTCAGGGGGTCCAGAAGTCTCACGCTATCTCCCTGTGTCCCCAAAGGGATGTTTCTAGGCAGATACCACCAGACAGAGATGCCTGAAGTCCTCTCTCCCCAGTCTTGCCGTGCCCAGTTGCAAGGAAGCTGTTATTCGGCCGCCATCTTAAAGCCAAATCTAATTTTGGCTATCTGTTTAACTTCTATGGTGGAGTGTTCTGTCTTTGTCAGTGTGGACTGTTGTAACAAAAGACCACAGACTGGATGGCTTGACCAAAGATTTCTTTCTCACAGGTCTGGAGGTTGGGAACATCAAGATCAGGGTGTCAGCCTGGTCAGGTTGTGGTAAGGGCTCCTTTTCTGGCTTGCAGATTGCTGTCTTATTTTAGCCTTAGGAAGAGAGAAGTACTAGTGTATCTGCCTTTTCTTATAATAGTACCAGTCCCACCATGGGAGGAGTCTCCCTAATGACCTCATCTAAACCTAATTATTTTTCAACAACCCACCTCTCAACACCATCTCATTGGATGTTAGGGATTCAACATAAGAATTTGGTGGGAGGAGGATGTAGATATTCAGTCTGTAACATGCTTGTTCAAGTCTTCTGCTCATTTGTAATTGGGTTGTTTTATTATTGAGTTTCAAGAATTCTTTAAATATTCTGGACGTATGTCACATGTGAATTGCAAATGTTTTCTTCCAGTCAGTAGTTTGTCCATTCATTCTCTTAACTGTGTATTTCACAGAACTAAAGTTTCTACTTTGATGAACACTTTTTTCTTTTATGGATCATGCTTCTGATGTCACACTTAAGAACTTACAGCAAACTCTAAGGTGGCTCCCAAGATATTTGCCTCATAGTATTCCAGCCTGTGTAATTCCATCCCCCGAATGGGGGAAAGACCTGCAATTTTCCTCTAACCAATATACTACAGCAAAAGTGATAGGATGTCACTTTTATGACAACCTTATGTAACCCATTTTTCTAGCAGACACTTTCCCGTATGACTTAGAGGAAGCCAGCAGCCATACTGGGGAAGCCCATGTGGTAAAAACCCAGGCTGGCCAGGTTCCCAGCAAGAGACTAAGGTTCTCAACACAGCAACCCACAGGAAACTGAATGCTGCCAATAGCCATGTAATATCAGAAGCAGATCCTTCTTGAGTCAAGCCTCAGACAAGACTGAAATCCCAGTTGACAACTTGATTGTGACCTTGTGAGATCTAGAAGCAGAGAATCTTACTAAGATGTGCCTGGACTCCCAACTTATAAAACTCTGAGACAATGATTATTCGTATGGTAAGCCACTAAGTTTGTGGTGATGTTGTTACTGGCAATAGATAACTAATACAGAACTCTTGGATGATAGGTCAGAAAGATTTTTTCTTATAGTTTCTTATTCTATGATCTATGATTCATTTGGGGTTAATTTTTATATAATGCATCCAGGTTCTCTCTCATCCCTGGATGTACAAATTATTTTTTTGAGACAGAGTCTCACTCTGTGCCCTGGGTAGAATGCTATGGCATCATACCTCACAGCAACCTCAAACTCTTGAGCTTAAGTGATCCTCTTGCCTCAGCTTCCCAAGTAGCTGGGACTATAGGCACCCACCAGAATGCCTGGCTAATTTTTATATTTCAGTAGAAAGGGGTCTTGCTCTTGCTTAGGCTGGTCTTGAACTCCTGAGCTAAAGCAATCTACCTGCCTCGGCCTCTTAGAGTGCTAGGATCACAGGCATGAGCTGTACACCCAGCCTACAAATTGTTCTAACTTTATTTTTTAGAAAAAAAACAAATCTCTCCTTTCTGTTGCACCTTTGTCAAAAATTAAATCACTTTGTTTGAGTGGGTTCATTTCTAGATTCCTTACTCTGTTTTATTGATCTTTTTGTCTTTTCCTTCATCAATACCATACTATCTTGATTACTATAGCTTCATAGTAAGTCTTAACAATTGGGTAGTATAATTCTTTCAGCTTTACTCATATTTTTCACAATTGTTTTGGCCATTCTGGTTCCTTTATCTTTCCATATAAATTAGGAATCCACTTGTCTATGTCAAAATATTCTGCTGGGATTTTGACTGAAATTTCATTAAGTTTATACATACACATGGACAATGAAGTTCACAAACTCATCCTAGAAAAAGGGCTACCTACCTCATCACTGAATATCACTATGGTCATCTTTGAAGTACTCCCCTTAAGAAGCTATGCAGCAACACCAGTGCCTAATCCACCCTTCAAAGCAATTTTGGAACACTTTTTCTGGATTGGCCATCAGAGCTGTTATCATAGGAGGTATGACAATGACACATCCTAGATGAGTCACCAAATGGCTAAGAGGAGTACTTTGAAAGCGACCATAGTGGTATTCAGTAATGATGTGTGTAGCACTTTTTCTAGGATGAGTTCACAAACTTCATTGTCCAACCTGTAAAACTGGCATTTTACTATGTTGAGTCCTTCAACCAAATGGTAAAGTCTTTCCATTTATGTATGTCTTCTTTCATTTATTTTATCAGTATCTTGTAGTTCTCTAGTACAGATTCTATACATGTTTTGTTAGGTTACAAATACATGTTTCTTTTTATTACAGCTATTATAATAAATTACAAATATTTGTGAAATTTTGTTTTCTATTCTTTCATTATTGCTATATAAAAATTCAACCGATCTTTCTATGGTAACCTTGTATCATGTAACCTTGCTACACTCATTTATTAGTTTATTATTTTTTGTATGGCCTTTAGAATTTATTATGTAAACAATCATGTCATCTGTGAATAAGGATAGTTTTATTTCTTCCCTTCCAAACCATATGACTCATTCCTTTTTCTTGCCTTATTGCACTGGCTAGGAATTCTAGTATGAAGTTGAATACCAGTGATAAAATTAAACATACTTGCTTTGTTCCTAATCTTAAGGGAAAAGTCTTCTATCACCAATAAGTATGACATCATCTGTAGGTTTTTTATAAATATTCTTTTTTAGATTGAGAAAGCTTCTTTTTATTCCTTATTTTTTGAGAAATTCTTTCAGGAATGTTTGTTGCAATTTGCTTAATATTTCTCTGCATCAATTAATATGATAATGTAGTTTAACTTTTTTTTTGTTTTTTAGACAGAGTCTCCTCTGTTGCCTAGGCTAGAGTACTGGGGTATCAGCTTAGCTCACAGCAACCTCAGGCTCCTGGGTTCAAGTGATCCTCCTGCCTCAGCCTCCCAAATAGATGGCACTATATGTGCCTGCCACAAAAAAAATGCTAAAGCATTATTTCTGGGTTCTCTATTCTATTTCATTGGTCTACATGTTTACCTGAAGGCCTGTGCCACTTGTTTTTTGACTATTGCAGCTATTGTACTAGGTTTTGAAATTGGGAAGTATGAGTCCTTTACCTTTGGTCTTCTATTTTAAGATTGCTCTGGCTGTTCACACCATCTTGCAATTCTATATGAATTTGAGGATTGACTTTTCCATTTCTTAAAACATGACCATTGAAATTTTGATTGGCATTGCATTGAATCTATAGATCTCTTTGGATAGTACCAACATCTTACCAATATTAACATTTCCAATAATGAACAGAAAATGTTTTTCCATATGTTTAGGTATTCTCTAATTTCTTTCAGCAATGTTTTGTTATTTTTATTGTACAAGTCATTCATCTCAGTCAATTTATTCTTAGACATTTTATTCTTTTAAGTATAAAGCTTAAAATGAAAAGTGATATTGTTTCCTTAATTTCCTTTCTGGATTGTTCATTCCTGGTGTATTAAAACACAAATGATTTTTGAGTGTTGATCTTGTACCTCGCAACTTTTCTGAATTTGCTTATTACCTCTAGCAGCTTTTTTGTAGATTCTTTGGGTTTTTTTATAATAGGATCATGTCATCTATGAAATCTTTTCCTATATGCACGCATTTTGTTTCTTTTCCTTGCCTGCTTGCCTGGCTAGGACTTTCAGTACATCACTGAATAGCAGTGGTGTCTTGTTTCTGTGCCTTGTCCATAAAGTCACCTTTTTTCTTTTTTTTTCTTTTTTTAAATTAAATCATAAACACATAGATCATGTATACATTAATGCACTTATGGGAACAATGTGCTGATTTCATATAGAATTAGGAATGCTTACATCATACTGGTTAATATATATCTCATCTCATTTACTTAGTTATTGTGTTAAGACATTTTAAGACTCTTCTGCTACAGATCCCTGGTTTCTCAGGTAGGGGACAGTGATTCCTTTGAAATCAAGCTTTGGTAACTATGTGGGTTCCTACTGCTATACCTTAAAGTAAAAAACCTGTAATCCTTTATATGGACCAATCATGTCTATTGCTGATGGTCATTGAGAAAAGAGAGGGGCCTAGAAAATAGGCTGTGCTTTATCTATTGATAATAATAATAAGACTAACCATGAAGACAAAGTGCTTTCTCTGTAATCCCCATCTGTAAATGTGGTATTGAGCATCTTATGGACAGTGACTGTCTAAATTCCCATACCTGAGGAAATTGATACTGAACCTTGTTCCTTGGATCTTGGCCTTAAAGTCACTGACCTGGACACTCCCCAGCAAGGTTCTAAGAGAGCCCCTGGGCATTTCTTCCTTCCCTTCACTCCTTTTATCTAGCTCCCACTTGTCAATGTAGTGTAGCCCATGAGCTATCTGCCAACTCACTGGCATGAACAGTCTTAGTTGTCTGTGATGATCTCTGGTTTTGTGAAGGTTACTTCTGGGTGCTGCCCTATTTCCCTTGAAACGAAACCTTGCCCACTTCTGCCACCAAAGCCAGGCCCTAGGAAAAGCAGTGCAGCCCCAAGCCCTCTAGGGGGCACTGTTGACCCCAACTGTAGAATTGGTACACTTCACCAAGTCCTTGGGCACCCTTGGAAACATTTCCATGCCCAGTGCGGGTCTGGATCCCAACATGCAGCCATCCAGCAGTCAACTATCTCAGGTCGTCTGCCTGGGATAGACAATTCTTCCTTTGATAAAATAAAGCAAAACAAAATGTGTGCTATTGTAAAGTGAAAACTACACAAGAAGTGTTGAAAATGAAGGGTTAATTTTTTTGCTTGCACTCCACTGAGTCTGAGTGTGCTTAGCAGAACCCACCTGCATCTTTCCGAGTGAATTAAGGATTTGGTACGCATGGGGAGCACAGTTCTCACAAGCTCTGCTTTCCTGGGGGCCCTGAAAGGAGTCCCACATGGGCCGAATACTGTCTAGATGGCCTGGTTTCTCCACTTGTAAAAAGCTGAGAGTGCATATTCCACAGGGTTAGGACTGAATGAAGAGAGGCACAAGGACACCTTTAGTCCACAGAGAGAGAGAGTCTGGATGAGCGTGGCAGAAAAACCACAATTCTGGAAATGAAAAAGAACTCTCCATTAGCGTCCCCAGATCCCTATGAGCCCCACAGAGGCCAAGGCAGCTGACAAGCCTCACTGTCCTGCCTAACAGCTTCCTCCATCTGCCCAGTGGTCCATCCTAAGTCCCCAGATCCCTATGAACCCCACAGAGGCCAGGGCAACTGACAAGCCTCACTGTCCTGCCTGACAACTTCCTACATCTGCCCAGTGGCTGCCACTCCCTTACCTTTCTGGCTTGGGCCTCTGTTTCCAACAAAATCCAGTTCTCCTGTTCTGAGCTCCCCTTCACCTGGAGTCCAGGCCCAAACTATAGGTTTTTTTCTCCACTAGTCAGAACCACAGGACTCACCCCATAACCTTGTGACCTCAGATTCAAGAAGTATGAGGCTTGGGAGAGCCTTCTCCCTGGTGGGAGGCTTGCCCACTTCTGCCACCAAAGCCAGGCCCTAGGAAAAGCAGTGCAGCCCCAAGCCCTCTAGGGGGCACTGTTGACCCCAACTTTCCTCCTCCTCTAATCTTCCCCACACTTGCCGTTGCCTAAGTCAGGGACCCCCACACTAAAGCTCCCAGTGGGTATGGAAATAGAATTTAGGGGGGCTGTGGAACTTGGACAGAGAAAAAGTTCCATCTTCATTTTCAGGGATTTGTTGTTGAAATGTAATATTTCTTTCCATTATGGAAGTAGTCAACACACTCTAATGGAATTAATGGTCATTATGACTTTGTGGCCAACAGAATTCACAGATATTTTTGTATCGTGTGCCAGTGATAGATTTTTATATTCATCGTGACTTAAAAATTAGAGTCATTATGAGACCCACACCTAGGTTGTGTATTTAATACAGAACTACTCAGAACATGGTCCATGGACTGGGGTCAGCTCATGAACTATGACAGCTTCATGACAAGGTAAGAACAAGCATTGAGAGTGAGCATTTAGAAACATTTAGAACAATTTGACAGAATAATCTGTTTTGAGCCAAATAATAAAAAATTAAGATTTGTATTTCATATTTTTATTTTATAAAAGTTGTCATTCCAGGATGGATCAGGAAAATAAATTGGTCTTTCTCCACAGATAGTTTGAAAAGCATAGTTTGGTTTAACGGGTTAACAAGGAAGCAAACATGTTTTTTAAATATTTTGATAACTATATTTTGACAAAGTGGTTCCCTTCATATCTCTTCACGTCTTATTTAAAATGTCATTCTAAAATATAGTCAGTTAGATTTGCCAGACTTCCAAAGGAGCCCATGACATGAATAAATGTTGAGAATGCCTGAGTAGGAGCTCTGGGACCCCAAATAGTCTTGTTCCTAGTCTCAGAGTCAGCAGACTTCTTTCTCACTTAGTCCTAGGACCTGAGTGAATGCCCTTCTCCTCCAGCTCCTGGTCATACTGAGCTGCCAGTATTTTTCAGGGGCTTTAGCTTCCCTCCAATCCTCCCCCTGGTCTCTTTTCCCTCTAGAGGATCCTCTATCTACTTGGGCTTGTTACTACTATGTCCTTTTTTTTTTTTTTTTTTTAGTATTTCTAAAGTCAGGAATAAGGAAATGAGCCCAAGTTCAGTCTGACTTGCAGAATCTTTGGGTACCAAAGATTGGCTTGCCTCTTACAATCAAGGTAAGCAATGTGACATCTCAAACTCAAAAAATAAATGCTTCCTCAAATTCTTTGAAGTCTGCACTTTTCTCTAAATAGTATAACCTCCAATCACATCCTAACTCTGCACCCTCCCACTATGAAGACTACTTATTTTCCATAATAAGCTGTGAGGATCATCATTAAAAGAGACAGACAGGTGAAAATGTTGATGTTTCTCTTCTTCCTTATCCAATCCCCTCCTCTTCCTCCTTGTTCCCCTCTTACATCACTATCATTGTCATGTTCATTATCCTACCATCACCAACATGTCTTACATCTTACTATATGCCAGTTGCTGAACCTAAATTATTTCATTTAATCCTCTCGAAGTCCCTCAAAGATACATGCTCTTAATATAACTTTGTTCTCTTTCTTTGATGGAGAGGTTGTATAGCACGATGGTTAAGAGCTCAGGCTCTGGAGTCAAAGAACATGGATTCAAATCTCACTCTGATATTTGTTACCTGTGAGATCAGGCAAACTCCATGAGGGAGCTTCAATTCCCTCATCTATCAATAGAGACAAGATAGGGCCTACTAGTACCCAGAATTTCTACTAAAAGTAGAGAAGTAAGGAGGGAACATGTGATAATGGAAAGACATTTCTTATAGGTAAACGGTGTGATTCTGCTGTAAATTGAGGGAAAATTAAGGTAAATGAGTAGGTACAAACGAGTTGGTTGAATCAGAAAAATTAAGACTTTGGTCCGGAAGATCATGAGAGGCACATGGGTTGTGATACCAACATGTCCTAGTTCAGGGACTGGAAATATGTGTCCTGAGATGGCTGCATAACTTTGGCTATGGGAATCTGGGGAATGGGTGCAACTGAGAGTCTAGTGGAACTCCCTCTGCTATCAGCTCTCCCCGGGACACTCTTCCTTGACTCTCTTACTGGCATTGTATGGTGTTGGATGTTTGGGGACAGGATAGGCTCCCTCCCTAACAGCTGTGACTCCCTCTGCTTTTTGGGCTCTGCTGGAAGATAGGTTTGGGGGAAAGAAAGTAACATCTCTCTAAGCACTTTTAATCCATTCCTTCCTGCACACGTATACATATGTCCAGGAATACAATACTGTATAGACTTGCCATCTGTGAAAGGCATCAAAGCTTTTTCTTCCAACACCTGGTTAATGACTTGTGTTTAAAAACCACACACCCTCATAGACACAGAAAACACACTTCCAAATCAGGAAGTCCCAATTTGCAGTTTGGGTTCCAAAAGTATATTTTAGATTTGATGGTTAGAAACTCTCATTGAAATTTTTCTTTTCAGATCTTTTGCCCATCCTGAGATGGGATCTCTTGTTCTTTTCTTGCAAATATGATTTCACCTTTTTGAGCCTTAGTTTTCTTATCTGTAAATTAGGGATACTAACAGTCTCTACTTGGAAAGTTTTTGAGGAGATTAACAATAGTACATTATCTGTCATATCCCTAGGATAGGTTCTGACACATTTTATTCCTTGATGATCTTATTAGCAATATATTAGGCTTATATTTTTGACGTTTTAAGCAATATTTTTATGATAGAATTAAAGCTAAGAAGATTAAATAACCTTTTCCAAGATTATACAGCTATTATATAAGGGATCAATTTTTGTAGATTTATTACAAATAGTTGGATGAGGACTCTGATGAGTTATAAAGAAAATTGAAAACAAAAATCAGAGGATATAATGATAGGAGTCAGGAAATCTAAGCCCTACTTAATCTAAAATTGGTGGATTGGGTTTGCTTTCTGGGCTAAGATGGCATTTTGCATAGCAATTCTTGATCTTCCCCAAATTTCCTAATTAAAGTAGTTTATGAAGACATGGAAAAAGTTTAGATGTGTGATATTCTAGGGACTTAAGAACAATAGGAAATAATTTATGGAGTTCAGGGAGGATTGCCAATTTGTAGGGAATAGAAGATGGCCCAACCAACAAAATTGCTGGGGGGAGACACCTGTGGTTCAAAGGAGTAGGCGCAGTGTAGAAGTGTTCCCTTCTCTCTACATCCAAGCCAACATCTGAAGTTTTGAGACTTTGTGATCTGAGCTAATCTTACTGGAGTTAGGTGATATCTCAATGGTTGTAATTTGTATTTCTCTGATGATTAAAGACAATGAATATTTTTTGTGTGGTTATTGGCTATTCACCTGTTATCTTCAGAGAAGTTGCTGTTCAAGTCTTTTGTCCACAAAGAAGTTGGATTCTTTGTTCTTTTCTTATTAATTTGAGTTCTCTGTAGATTCTAGCTATCAAACTTTTATTGGAATCATAACCTGCAAAAAATTTTCTCCCATTCTGAAGTCTGCCTGTTTGCTTTAATGGCAGTGCCCTTAGCTGTGCAGAAGCTTTTTAGCTTGATCAGATCCCAACAATATATATTTTTGGTGTTGCTTCAATTGCCAGGGGGGGTCCTCCTCGTAAAATAATTTCCCAGGTCAATATCTTCAACCATTTTCCCTGCACTCTCTTCCACTGTTTTTTGTTTTTGTTTTTGTTTTTTTTATTGTTGGGGATTCATTGAGGGTACAAGAAACCATGTTACACTGGTTGCATTTGTTGGGTAAAGTCCCTCTTACAATCGTGTTTTGCC
>CAUYRH010010637.1:0-14400 GCA_963574655.1 Perodicticus potto
CCTGTAGTCCCAGCTACTTGGGAGGCAGAGGCAAGAGACTCGCTTGAGCCCAGGAATTGGAGGTTGCTGTGAGCTGTGATGCCACAGCACTCTACCCAGGGTGACAGCTTGAGGCTCTGTCTCAAAAAAAAAAAAAAAAAAAAACCCAGCCAGGGCCTGCCAAACAACAGTGACAATTACAACAACAAAAAAATAGTCAAGTGTTGTGGCAGGCGCCTATAGTTTCAGCTACTTGGGAGGCTGAGGCAAGGAAATCACTTAAGCCCAAGAGTTGGAGGTTGTTGTGAGCTGTGATGCCACAGCACTCTACTGAGGGCAACATAATGAGACTCTGTCTCAAAATAAATAAACGAATAAATAAATAAATAAAATAAAAAACAAAACAAAACAAAATAACTAAGCAGTGAGTTATTAGTACTAGCTTGTTCCTCCCCATCTTTACAGCCCTTAGTGAACCTGTAGACCCATAGAATTGAGAACACAAAGTTCATTCTCCTCATTGTACAGATGAGCAAAAAGTGGTGACCTAGCAAAGTCACAGAGTCCATTGATGGCTCAGCTGTGCTCAGGCTGGCAGCAGGTACAGTTCCTGTACCCCTACCTCAAGGCTCCTTCCCCTTTATCATGATTCCAAGATAAAATGGCAACAAGGTTCACATGATCAAGAAAATACAGTCATTTTTCTCTGGGCTACCAGGTGCTCATATTTAAGGAAATCTAGGAGCATACCCTGGGGCTTTGATCCTTTTCATTAAGAAGGCAGAGTATAGTTATACACTCAGATCTTCTCAATTTCCTTTTTGAAATCTATTACAGTGAGTTTAATTTTTACTCATATTTTTCGTAGGTAATACATGCACAGAGTATAAAATTTGAGAAGAACAAAAGGGGAAATAAAAGTATCCCTCACACTTCCTCTGCCCAAGGTACCCAGTCTCCCTCCCAAAAATCATTACTCTTGCCAACTTCTTGTGTCTCATTTCAGACATAGTCTATGCATCCAGAAGCATGTATATATAACAGAGAATTTTCCTTATTTGAGCAAATTTGTGAATTTTTTCCTGCCTTGCAGTTCACAAGAATCAGAAGACTCCTGCCAAGTTGCTAATTAAAAGACCGGCATAGTGATTAGCACACACGTACACACACTAAGAATTCAACAGCATTAGCCACCAGAGAAATGCAAATTGAAGACACAATGTGAAACCACTAGAAACCCACCAGAATGGCTACAATTAATAAGACAGATTAAGAAAAAAACAGCTTTCAGCACCAAGTAGTGATGGGGATACATTATTGAGAATGTGAAATGGGACAGTCACTTTGGAAAAATGTCTTATAATTTCTTATAAAACAAAACACATCTATCATATGACCTGACAATCCCATCCTATGAACTTACCCATTATAAATGAAAATGTGTGTGTAAAAAAAAGGTTCTTAGCAGCTTTACTTTAATAGCCCAAGTTGGAAATACCCTAGGTGTGTTCATCAACAGGAAATGGATAAGCAATAATATATCCTACAATGGATTGCTATGCAGCAATAAAAAGAATGAACTTTTTTTTTTTGAGGTAGAGTCTCATTCTGTCATCCTGGGTAGAGTGCCATGGCATCATAGCTCACAGCAACCTCAAACTTTTGGGTTTGAACAATCCTCTTGCCTCAGCCTCTCAAACAGCTAGGACTACAGATGTCCACCAATATGATCGGCTGTTTTTTTCTATCTTTAGTAGAGAGGGGTTCTTGTTCTCTCTCAGGCTGGTCTGGAACTCCTGAGCACAAGCAATCCACCCTCCTCCACTTCCCAGAATGCTAGGATTGCAGCTGGGAGCCACCACGCCTGGCCAGGAATTAGCTTTTGACACATGCAACATGAATCAACCTCAAAAGCATTATGCCGGGACAAGAAGTCCGATTCAAGAGTATGTTCCATACCATTCCATGTTTATGAAGCAACACTAACCTATAAAAAGATCACAAGATCACAACAACACTTGCCTTTGCGAGTGAGGCAGAGATTGACTGGAAAGAGATATTCTGAGGGATGATAATGTTTTACATTTCAATGGCATTTGCACTAAACAGGTACAGGGACTTGTCAAAACTCAGTAAATTAGGTGGGCACAGCAGCACGCACCTGTAGGCCCAGCTACATGAGAGGCTGAGGCAGGAAGATCACTTGAACCCAGGAATTTGAGACTACCCCGGGCAACATAAATCCTGTGTCCAAAAAAAAAAAAAAAAAAAAAAAAGATTTGAAAGATTTAAAAAAAAAACACTGCAAAAGATAAAATTAAGATTTGTACATTTCAGTATAATTTTTACCTAAAAAAAGAAAAGGAACTATAAACAAATGTTGAACTCTAATTAATGATATGCATGCTGAAATGTTTAGGGGTGTACTGATTTGTGTAATTTGTTTTCTTTTTCTTTTTTTTTTTGTAAACCCTTCATCCTGCACACCGAAGTAATTCCTTTGAAATGCATCAAAAAAGAGATGAATTATTGAATGGTATGTGATTAAACAAGTATAGTAAAATGTTCATTGTGGAATTTAGGTGGATATATGAATTTTTTTTTGCAGTTTTTGGCCAGGACTGGGTTTGAACCCACCAACTTTGGCATATAGGGCTGGCGCCCTACCCCTTTGAGCCACAGGCACCACCCTGGATATATGAATATTATCTGTATTTTTTCAACTTTTCTGTGTGTTCAGAATTTTTATAATAAAATTCAGGGGGGAGAGATAAAAGAGAAGTACAGCTATCAAGAATATACTTCTCTGGCTGGGCTCAGTGGCTCACACCTGTAATCCTAGCACTCTGGGAAGCCGAGGAGGGTTCGAAATCAGCCTGAGCAAGAGTGAGATCGTGTCTCTAAAAAATAGCAGGGTGTTGTGGCAGGTGCCTGTAGTTCCAGCTACTTGGGAGGCTGAGGCAAGAGGATCTTTTGAGCACAAGAGCTGGAGGTTGCTGTGGGCTATGACACCACCTCATTCCATTGAGGCTAACAAAGTGAGACTCTGTCTCCAAAAAGAAAAGGATATACTTCTCTGGTGGGGTCTGATGGGTCATGCCTATAATCCTAGCATTTTGGGAGGCTGAGCTGGGAAGATCACTTGAGACCAGGAGTTCAGAGCCCAGCCTGAGTAACAACACAAGATCCCGTTGAAAGGACATCTTATTAACTAATTAGCTAATAGAAAAAGATAAACTATCAAACAAAAAGTAAGAGAATAAACTCACAGTACATAATTGTCCATTCAAAGAGAAAATTCACAGCACAAACGATCCCTTTGTTTTATTTGATTAAACACCTGAGATTCAACTAGTCTTAAAGCCGACTTTGTTATCTCTAAGAGTTTGTTTTACAGAGTTGAAGAGTCCTAAGTGGGCCAGGTGAGGTTGCTCACACCTGTAATCCTAACACTCTGGGAGGCCGAGGCAGGTGGATTGCCCTGAGCTCACAGGTTCGAGACCAGCCTGTGCCAGAGCAAGACCCCCCCACCATCTCTAAAAATAGTGGGGCATAGTGGCAGGTGCCTGTAGTCACAGCTACTTGGGAGGCTGATGGAAGAGAATCCCTTGAGCCCAAGAGTTTGAGGTTGCTGTGAGCTGTGATGCCACAGCAATCTACTGAGGGTGACAAAGTGAGATTTTTTCTCAAAAAAAAGAAAAGAAAAGTCCTAAGTGGATAGTAAGGGTTTGAGCTTCCCATTTCAGTTCCTGTCAGAACTACATATCAAGGACCTGATAAAGCCAGCTTCACAAAGAAGAGAAAAAAAAAAGGAGCGGTTCAAAGCTGCTCCTGTTATCAGTCTATAGCAGAAAAAATAAAAAAGACATTTTCAGCCTTTAAAAACTCCTAGCAGCTTTTCCTCAGCTTTTTGCTACTTTTTATCCTATTCTTTGTATGAGAAATCTTTCTCCACCTGTACCATGAGCGCCTCATGAGTTCCTCACCCTAACACCTGTATCTACAAAAAATAAAAAAAAATGACTGGGTGTGGTGGCTCATGCCTGTAATCCTAGCACTCTGGAAGGTTGAGGCGGGTGGACTACTTGAGCTCATGAGTTCAAGACCAGCCTGAGCAAAAGAAAAACCCTCGTCTCTACTAATAATAGAAAAACTGAGGCAAGAGTATCGCTTGAGCCCATGAGTTGGAGCTATGACTCCACGGCACTCTACCCAGGGCAACAGCTTGAGACTCTGTCTCAAAAGCAAAGAGAATAAATAAATAATAAAAAATAAAAAAATTAGCTGGGGGTGGTGGTGCGTACCTGTAGTCCCAGCTATTAGGGAGGCTGGGGCAGGTGGATCATTTGAGCCAGACGTTTGAGGTTGCAGTGAGCTATGTGATACCACTGCACTCTACCCCCAAACAGCAGAGGGAGACTTCACAAATCCCCCCACCCTACCAAACAAGATCCCAAACAAACAAACAAAAAGAACCGGCTTCTTGGGTCAGGTGATGAGCGATGATTGTGCCACTGTACTCAGCCTGGGCGACAGAGCAAGAATGTACTTCTCACTGTTGTCACATCCATGGCTGTAATCAGAGTGGAGACAGTTAACAAAAGTGCTGGTTTGTCTTTCCCTGTCCCAGGCTATTCCCGCTAGGGGAAGTGGCCACAGTTATAGACCCAGTGTGGGTTTATGGCCACCGAGTTTCCCTGCTCCAACATGGGATAAAACATTCACCATAACCTGAGAGGCCTCTTCTCTCTTCTGTCACGTTGGATCTTCAGTTTCTGTCTCTCTTAGCCTCTTGTGGTTTATTTCCTCCTCCTGGAGCAACATATGTTCCAGTAGCTTCCTGGGATATGGTGTGTGGGAGGTAAAACTTTTTTTCAGAACTTGTCAGAAAATGTTCTTATTTTACCCGCCTACTTAATCAATAGTTTGGCTCTTATTTGAAAATAATTTTCCTTATGAATTTTCTAGAGTGTTAAATGATTTGAAAATCATTTTCCTTCAGAATTTTGAAAGTGCTTCACCACCAGTGTAACAGTTTGAAAACCTGAGAAGCCATCCTATTTCCTGTTTCCTTAATACTTGTGTTTTCTCTTTGGAAGCTTGTAGGATCTTATCTGTTCCCATTGTTCTGTGTTTTGAAGTTTCACAATGATGTACTCCAGGGTGGGTCTATTTTCATTTGTTGGGCTGTCACTTTCCATCTGTAAACTCACGTCCTTCAAGTCTGGGAAATTCCTTTGAACATATTCATGGATGTTTTTCTCCTTTGCTTTTTCTTTGTTTATAATTTTCTGTTACAGGATATTACTAGAATGGTTGGACCTCCTGGTTCTTTAGTGTTCTCATTGTTTGCTATTTTCTATCTATCCATGTCTTTTGGGTTTTCTAAGAGATTCCCTCAACTTGATGTTCCAACTTTTCTCTTGAAAAAATTTTTTTTTGAGACAGTATCACTCTGTTGCTCTGGATAGAGTGCCAATAGTGTCATAGCTCACAGCAACTTGAAACTCTTGGGCTTGAGCAATCCTCTTGCCTCAACTTCCCAAGTAGCTGGGACTACAGGTGCCTGCCTTGATGCTCAGCTAGTTTTTTTATTTTTAGTAGAGACAAAGTCTTGCTCTTACTGAGGCTGGGAATTTTTTCTATTTTCAGTAGAGATGGGGTCTCAGTCAAGCTCAGGCTGGTCTTTTTTTTTTTTTTTTTGTAGAGACAGAGTCTCACTACGTCACCCTTGGTAGAGTGCTGTGGTGTCACAGCTCACAGCAACCTCAAACTCTTGGGCTCAAGCAGTTCTCTTGCCTCAGCCTCCCAAGTAGTTGGGACTACAGGTGCCCACCACTGTGCCTGGCTTTTTTGTTTTTTTTTGGTTGCAGTTGTCATTGTTTAGCTAGCCCAGGCCGGGTTTGAACCTGCCACCCTCAGTGTATGTGGCTGGTGCCGTAACCACTGTGCTACGGGTGCCCAGCCAAGGGACCTTGGAGACTAAGACTGGTCTTAAATTCTTTTTTTTTTTTTTTTTTTTTGAGACAGATCCTCAAGCTGTCACCCTGGAGAGAGTGCCGTGGCATCACAGCTCACAGCAACCTCCAATTCCTGGGTTCGAGCGAGTCTCTTGCCTTTGCCTCCCAAGTAGCTGGGACTACAGGCACCCGCCACAACATCGGCCATTTTTTGGTTGCAGCCGTCATTGTTGTTTGGCGGGCCAGGGCTGGCGCCTTAGCCCATTAAACCACAGGCGTCGAGCCTGGTCTTAAACTCTTGAACAATCCACCCACCTCAGCCTCCCAAAGTGCTAGGATTACTGGGCCCAGCCATCTCTTGAGTTTTTTTTTTTTTTTGGCTAGGTTGCTTTTAGTTTCCAATAATTAAAATAAAAGACTTTTGAATGCTCCTTTTTATTTTTTAATTAATTTAATTTAATTTATTTATTTTTGAGACAGAGTCTCACTATGTCGCCCTTGGAAGAGTCACAGCTCACAGCAACCTCAAACTCTTGGGCTGATTCTCTTGCCTCGGCCTCCCAAGTAGCTGGGACTACAGGCGCCCGCTATGATGCTGGGCTATTTTTTTGTTGCAGTCGTCATTGTCGTTTAGCAGGCCTGGGCCAGGCCCGAACCCGCCAGCCTCAGTGTATGTGGCTGGCACCCTACTCACTGAGCTATGGGCACCAAGCATGAATGCCCCTTTTTAAAGAAACAGAACCTCCTTCTTATCCATGGGTGAATTATATTCTCTTAACTGAAAATATTAATAGCCTTTTTAAAATAAAACATTTCTGTTTGCCCGCTGTTTTTGTTTTTCCTCAAATTTATTTGTTCTGATTATTTTGATGCTTGGCTTCCATTCTGGAAATTTTCCTCATATGTCTTTTAATCTTTGATTGTTGCTGGTCAAGGATAAGAAATTAAAAGTTACTGGGCAGCTCTGAAGAGGTGGGAGGATTCCTGGAGACCCCTCTCCATGTTAATATCTGTTTGGTTTTTCCTCCTGGATTGAGGAGATGCTCTAGGGAAGAGCACTTTACCATCTACCCTGCCACCAGAGGGAAATTATCAGCATGGAACCATGAAAAAGGGTGTTAGAGAAGTTTGAGATTCAGCCTACTAAATCCCTTTGTTTTTGTTTTGTTTTCCAGGCATAGAGCCATACCTTCTGGTCCACTGTCTCTTACAGAGGAATCCCCAGTCTTTTGAAGGGGAAGGAGAGAGCCCTCAGTCTGCCTAGTACATGCTGCTTAGAGGAATAGGTTTCCTTGCTCGCTTCTCAGGTTTCATCACATCTTTGTTATCTTACTCTCCCTTTACTCTCAGTTCTAGAAGGCCTGGGTGCTGCTAATTCCAGCTCTTTGATTATTTTTTGGTGTGGATGTGGTGTTGATCTGCTTTCCTCACTGGAAGTCTAGGTGGCTAAACCAGTTATAACTGCTCCAGCCACACATTCCCTCTTTCCTCTTCTTTCTGATCTAGGACTATGTCTTTTTTTAAATCCCTTTTCAGAAGTTCTAGTGGGATTTTGTGTAGAAGTAAAATTAGACACTTGCATCCAATCCATCATCTTAACCTGGAAATGAATACTATGTATTCATTTGTTTATACTACATCTCTCCCAGTAGAATGTAGGCTCCCTGATAGCAGGGATCTCTTTGGTTCATTTCCCACTCTCAATACCTAGACCAGCAGTTCTCAACCTATGGGTTGCGACCCCTTTGTAACAATGAAAATACATCCTGCATATCAGATATTTACATTCCAATTCATAACAGTAGCAAAATTACAGTTATGAAGTAGCAATGAAAATAATTTTATGGTTGGAGGTCACCACAACTTGAGGAACTGTATTAAAGGGTCGTGGCATTATGAGGCATTAAGAAGGTTGAAAACCACTGACTTAGACAGTGACTGGAGCAGAATAAATGAATGACCTTGAATGAAGGACCTAAGCAGGGTATATTGCTGCATACATAAGAGGCATTTAATACATAAGTGTACAGTACATTTGGAAACCCACATGGTCTATTAGAGTACTTATATTTACTAATTTTAATTGAACTTCTTAAACTATTTGTTGCCATGGGGAACATTCCAGGTAGGTACTAGAGGCTAAACTTGGAGACTGTTATCAGCCTTTAAATTAAAGCTGATTATCATATGTAGGCTTTATATTAATTTTATAGCCACAGTTGAACTTGCATAGTGGACTTTCACTTTATCCATCTAGAGCGATAATGATCTCAATGTGGCTGTGTCACATATTAGCTCAAAAACGCATGTCATATCAGAGTAAAGTTCACATACAAGGCAGGCTGCTATCCAGCCTGTGACATCAATAACCACCAAAAATTCTACCTAGACCCATCTTTGAACTCTCATCTTTTTTTTTTTTCCTGAGACAGAGTCTCACTCTGTTGCCCTGGGTAGGATGCTGTGGCATCAAGCTCACCACACCCTCAAACTCTTGGGCTCAGGTGATACTCATGTCTCAGCCTACCAAGTAGCTGGGACTATGTGGCTATATGCCACCATGACCAGCCAATTTTTCTGTTTTTAGTAGTGATGGGGTCTTGCTTTTGCTCAGGCAGGTCTTGAATGCCTCAGCTCAAGGGATCTTCTAACCTTAGCCTCCCAGAGTGCTAAGATTATAGGTTTAAGCCACAATGCTGGGCCCACTCCATCTCTTTGATGAAAGTTGTTTTATTAGTATAAATAGTTTTTTGCCTGCTAATAAGGAACATATTTGTAACCCACTTAGAGCACCAAGCACAGTGGACCGGGTATGATGGCAACTGTGTCTCTGTCTTGTTCATTTATTACTGATCCATTAGGCAAGAGTAGCAAATGTTTCTTTAATTGAATTAAATTATTGGCCTCAGATCCCAGCCTTTTATTTCCTCCTAGTCTAAAGACACAGAGATGATTATTTTATTATTTATTTATTTTTTCTTTTTTTGAGGCAGAGTCTCACTTTGTCACCCTCTGTAGAATGCGGTGGTGTCATACCTCACAGCAACATCAAACTCTTGGGCTTAAGCGATTCTCTTGCCTCAGCCTCCCAAGCAGCTGGGACTACAGGTTGTCAGCCACAACACCGGGTTATTTTTAGAGATGAAGTGTCACTCTGGCTCATGCTGGTCTGGAACTCATAAGCTCAGGCAATCCACCTGTCTTGGCCTCCCAGAGTGCTAGAATTACAGGCATGAGCCACTGCTCCCGGCCTCACTGGAAATTTGCATCAGCAGTAACAGCAAAGAGGATGTTGTTGCTCTACATTCTTGAAATTTCAACTGCTCTTTAAGGGAGATTTTTATGAACAGAGTAAAAAGAAGATATCTTTTGGCTTGGTGCCAGCCACATACACCGAGACTGGTGGGTTCAAACCTGGCCTGGGTCCACTAAACAACAATGACAACTGCAACAAAAAAAAGCCAGTCAGTGTGTTGAGTGCCTGTAGTCCCAGCTACCTGGGAGGCTGAGGCAAGAGAATCGCTTGAGCCCAGGAGTTTGAAGTTGCTGTGACCTGTGACATAATAGCACTCTACCAAGGTTACATAGTGAGACTCTTTTTAAAAAAAAAAAAAAAAAAAAAAGATATCTTTTACCTTGGGAACATACTTATTTTGAAATAATTGCAAGATAAAATGTTTTTAAAAAATGTGCAGAGAAAGTATTATTTCAGAAAACTGTTAAAATACTGGGTAACAGGCCAGGTGCAGTGGGTTAGGCCTGTAATCCTAGCACTCTGGAAGGCGGAGGCGGGTGGATTGCCTGAGCTCACAGGTTCTAGACCAGCCTGAGCCAAAGAGAGACCTCGCCTCTAAAAATAGGCGGGCATTGTGGCCAGCACCTGTAGTCCCAGCTACTTAGGAGGCTGAGGCACCAGAATTGTTGAGCCCAAGAGTTTGAGGTTGCTATGAGCTATGACACCATGGCACTCTACCTGGACTACAAAGTTAGACTGTCTCAAAAAAAAAAAAAAAAAAAAGAAAGAAATCCGGTTTAAATTTTATGTAGAAAGCCAAGTTTAGGACTAAGCATTTCAGTAAAACATTAACTAGCAGGAGTGGCCTAGCACTCTGCGAGGTTGAGATAGGAGGATCCCTCGAGGTTTGGAGTTGGAGACCCGCCTGAACAAGAGATCCCATCTCTAATAAAAATAGAAAAATTAGCTGGGCATGGTGGTGCATGCCCATAGTTCCAGCTACTCCAGGTGCTGAGGCAGGAGGATCACTTAAGTCTAGGAGTTTGAGATTGCAGTGAGCTATGTATGATTGGTATATGGGCACTAGTGTGAGACCCTGTCCTAGCGGCCCCATATACCAAGGGTGGCGGGTTCAAACCCGGCCCCGGCCAAACTCCAACAACAACAACAAAAAATAGCCGGGCGTCGTGGCGGGCGCCTGTAGTTCCAGCTACTTGAGAGGCTGAGACAAGAGAATCGCCTAAGCCCAGGACTTGGGAGGTTGCTGTGAGCTGTGTGACGCCACGGCACTCTACCGAGGGCAATAAAGAGAGACTCTATCTCTAAAAAAAATAAAAACAATTAATAGCAAATGCGTATGTGAAGAACGTTTAACACATTTTTGGCTGCAGGAACTTTGGTTATCGCTAAATAATGGTGTGGTGTATAGTATTTTTTTATGGTTTTAGATTTCAAAATTTCTAGAAGGACCTTATCTCACCACATATAGTTACCATAAAAAAGATAATAAAAAGGAGGCAGCCTTAGGACAGCCTCTGGCAGACGCTGGTAAGTGGGAGCGCAACTCCTGGAACCCCCATCTCTTTTCAAGGCCAGAACCCTGACCCAGGAGAGGGAGGCCCGCAGACCCGACCTCTCCGGGGAAATGTTCGCGCGCAAAGATGGCGGCGGCCGCGCCCCGCGGCCGGAGCCGAGCGCTCCCGAGCTTTCCCGAAGCCCAGAGGAACCCCGGGAGCCGCGCGGGCGGAGCGGCCCCGCCCGGAGCCTGGAAGCAGCGGCGCCGGCGCGGGGGAGGGGAGGCCGGATGTGAGTAGAGCGGCCATTTCCTGTTTCTCTGCAGTTTTCCTCAGCTTTGGGTGGTGGCTGCTGCTGGCCTTTGGCTTCCAGTGCGCCGAGGGCGAGGCAGCGTGGACAGCGGCTCCGGCATCCAGCGCCTGGCCGTCAGCAGCCGCGCCTCTGCTCGCTGCGCTCCGAGCCCTCCGCTTCCCGCCTCAGTGTCCGGCCGCCGCCGCCGCGGCCCAGCGAGCGGCCCAGATGCAGGCCATCAAGTGTGTGGTGGTCGGAGACGGGTGAGTGAGCGGCCGGGGCCGGGGTCGGAGTCTGGCTGCCGGGGGCGCACGGGGGTGGGTCGGGACTTGGACCTTGGCAGGCCGCCGCCCGCCGCGGGTTCGCGTGGGCCCACCTAGGGGCGCGGGGAGCGGACGGGCGCCCCTACCCCACCCTGGCCGGCCCGGGCGGCGCGTGCCTGGTTCCGGCTCCTAGTGGGGGGGCCTCGGCGCTCGCCGGCCGGAGGGAAAAGTGAACTCCACCCTCGGCCTTCCTCCCGAGCCTGCTCCGCGGCTGGCCAGTCGCCGCCCGCTGCCCTGCCCTCGTTGGCTCTAATCAGGTGGGCTTGGAGATTTTTGCCTTTTTTCAAAAAGAAATCCGTTCCGTTTTTGTATGAGCCCTTTTGAGAGCTATGGTGGGTAACGGAGATCAAGTCGATCCTGTTTGATGAATGTTTGCACTGGCCGCTTTAGTGACACTTAAACTTACGACCAGATTTCCTTGACTTGGTAGTTGGCCACTTTTAGGATTCTTAAAATTACTATCTTCACCTTTTCCGTGAAGAAACTTATTGAGATGCTAGCCATGAAGAACTGGGCGTGATAAAGTCTGTTCTTTCCTTTGAATGAGATGTGGTTATTTTAAAAAGAAGCAAAAATTGACCTGCGTTTAATGCGTTAGGATGGGATGTTGCAGAACTGGCTCCCTGTGACTCAAGGCATTTCTTTTCATTACTGTCTGTGGCCCTAGAGGAAGACAAGACTTGTCTTATGCAATTTTTTCTCCCATAGAAACAAGAATCTCTGTAATCCGAGTAGAATTGCGCGTCTCGGCGTTGCTTGCTTAGGTTAGTGTTAACCAGGAAGCTCGAAGAATTACTACCAGTTTCATCAAACTCACAAAGCAGTTAGTACAATTTCAAGTTGAGTAAAGTAGAAGGAGAGTTCTGGGCATCACTCTTAACTTTAGTTTGATATTCTTCAGACTCGTCATTAGGACTGATTTTATACCTCAATGAATTTATGGATTCTTGGGTTATTTACATAGTTAGACATTTGAAATTGTTTCTAATTAATTCAGATGCAAGCACAATCAACCACTGATTTTTGTAAGCTACCTGTCGGATTTGTCTTAGAAGTGTGAAGGATTATCAACACTTTATATCACGTAAATATAATTAAAAATGGAAAGTTTCACTTAGGAATATGTATGCTACTTTTTTTACTTTTAAAAGAAAGTTTTGCGGCTCAGCGCCTGTGGCTCAACGGCTAAGGCGCCAGCCACGTACACCTGAGCTGGCGGGTTCGAATCCAGCCTGGCCCGCCAAACAACAAGGACGGCTGCAACCAAAAAATGGCCGGGCGTTGTGGCGGGTACCTGTTGTCCCAGCTACTTGGGAGGCGGAGGCAGGAGACTCGCTAGAGCCCAGGAATTGGAGGTTGCTGTGAGCGGTGATGCCACGGCACACCATCCAGGGTGACAGCTTGAGGCTCTGTCTCAAAAAAAAGAAAGAAAGCTTTCCTTTGTCACTTGGAGAAAAATGCTCAGTTAATTAGTTTGATAGTGAAATCAGTGGATTAGTTTACTTTTTTTTTTTTTTAAAGTCTTGCTATGTTGCCCAGGGTGGCTTCAGATGCCTGCCTGCCCTCAGGCAGTCCCCCTGCTTTAGCCTCTGGGAGTTGCTGAGATTACTGGCGCTAACCTTTGCACCCCAGACCTCTGCTGTTGCTGTAGGCTTTTTAAACTAGTCAGATACTTCTTGAATGCCTGTGGTGGCATCTGGATCCTCGTTTGAATTCCCACCCCTTCACAGATCCGCTAGAGAGCCCTGAGTTGGGAGGGAGTTCTGACTAAATCACCCATTGAGTATTAAGTGCCTCATAAAGTGCCTGGCCCCTTGGTGAGTTCTTAGTAAGTTACAGGTACCATAATTATTTATTATTGCTCTTTCTACTGCTCTGAGGCTTTGTGAGGGACATTAGGGGTAAAAAACACAGTTCCTGGCCTTGAGTTATCAGTCCACTATTCTCATACTGTATTTGCTGGTGATGTTGTTGACTAAGGCTAAGTGATGTTGGAAATGAAATGTACTTTACAAAAAACTTTAGACTATATTACTTTAAGTAAGGAAGTGAACATTATTAAAGTGAAAAGTGTATAGGTATGTAATTTTCTATACCAAAAAAAATTTTTT
This sequence comes from Perodicticus potto, assembly GCA_963574655.1. Lineage (NCBI taxonomy): Eukaryota > Metazoa > Chordata > Mammalia > Primates > Lorisidae > Perodicticus > Perodicticus potto. The sequence goes on from CAUYRH010010637.1 coordinate 13,415, forward strand.
TTGCATCTAACTAAATAAACTATATTTCTGATGGTGAAGTTGGAATTTTTTTTTCAAAAATTGGTAAAGCTGTAAATATGGCCCCAAATTTTGTAGCGCTAAGAAGCTATTTTGTGGAATTTCAAGCAATGAAGGGCAATTTAAGCAGTGACAGTGAACTGATTAAAGTTCTATGATAAGCTTCATTCATGTTTTCTTAAAAAATACTTTTTTTTTTTTTTTTTTTGAGACAGTCTCACTTTGTCATCCTCAGTAGAGTGCAGTGGCATCACCAGCTCACAGCAACCTCAAACTCTTGGGCTCAAGCAATTCTTTTGCCTCAGCCTCCCAAGTAGTTGGGACTACAGGTGCCTGCCCCAAGGCCCAGCTATTTTTTTTTTTTGCAGTTTTCGCCTGGGGCTAGGTTATAAACCCACCATCTCCGGCATATGGGGCCGCCCTCCTACTCCTTTGAGACACAGGGGCCGCCTGCCTGGCTTTTTTTTTTTTTGAGACAGCCTCAGGCTGTCACCCTGGATAGAGTGCCGTGGCATCACAGCTCCCAGCAACCTCCAATTCCTGGGCTCAAGCGAGTCTCTTGCCTCCGCCTCCCAAGTAGCTGGGACTACAGGTGCCCGCCACAACGCCCGGCTATTTTTTGGTGAACCGGGGCTGGATTCAAACATGGCTGGCGCCTTAGCCCGTTGAGCCACAGGCACCGAGCCATTTTTGCAGTTTTTGGCTGGGGCTGGGTTTGAACCCGCCACCTCTGGCATATGGGGCCAGTGCCCTACTCCTTTGAGTCACAGGTGCTGCCCTTAAAAAACATTCTTAGGCTTGGCGCCTGTGGCTTAACGGGATAAGGCGCCAGCCACGTACACCTGAGCTGGCAGGTTCGAATCCAGCCCGGGCCCGCCAAACAACAATGACGGCTGCAATCAAAAAATGGCCGGGCGTTGTGGCGGGCGCCTGTAGTCCCAGCTACTTGGGAGGCGGAGGCAGGAGAC
>CAUYRH010010640.1:0-26195 GCA_963574655.1 Perodicticus potto
CATTAATCAGCAAATAAAACATGGCCTTAACAAAGTTGTTTGTGTTATTGTACAATTTTGAAAATTATGTCAGGACAAACCCTATAGAATTACTAACCTCACTGCCCCTTGTAGAATATGTATTAATCATTCTACATTAAAGAAAATAATGGTTCTTACTGGAATGTCTAGGCACTGTACAGTTATTTACCTTGGTCATTGAATTGTACCAGTGAATTGCCAAATTTGAAAGGCCTGTACTGCAATTTTATATGTCACATATTGCCTCTGGCTCTAATATGCACCTGAAGATTTTAAGGAGATAATGTTTTTAGAGAGAATTTCTGCTTCCACTGTAGAATATATACATAAATATAAAATATTGACAAAAGTGGAAGTAGTGTATTTTAAAGTAATTACACTTCTGAGTTTATTTTTCATATTCTATAGTGGGTATGACTTAAATGAATTACCAGAGTGGGTAGTGAGTGTACTTATTTTAAATGTTTTGATTATGTTATATTTTTCATTAAGTATTTTTAAAAATTAAATTGGATATTAAATTGTATGGACATCATTTGTTAATTTTAAACTGAATCCCTGCACAAATAATACTTAAGCAAGTTCTTAAATGAAGATAAATTATCCCAGTGAAAAGCATGATGGCATGAGCTCCAGTAGAGGAATCTTTAACTAGATTCGGAATCAGTCACCATATTTGACTGGAGACCAGTTTCTTTCAAATGACTTTTATAGATGGTATATCTGTTCTTCTAAGGCAAGGTTTGGCCAGCTATGGCCCAAAGGCCAAATTCAGACAATGGTTGTGCAAATGCGTATTATCTGTGGCTGCTTTCCCAGTACAACAGCAGAAATTGGGTATCTGTAATAGAGGTCAACTGGTCCACATGCCTGAAGTGTTTATTATCTGGCCTTTAACACAAGATTACCAAAAAATCTTTTGACCCTTGTTCTAAGAAAGGGGGTGTGCCTTGTGTTTTAAGGGAAATGTTTTTTGCGGGGAAGGGATGCTAAATAATTACATCTTTTGTCCTTTCTTTTCTCATTTAAGAATCCAATACTAGGAGACCAATTTAGAAAGTTTTAACAACATGACATTAAATGTGAATTTTAAAATTGAAAAGCCATAAATCATTTGTCTTAAATAGTTAACATGAGAAAATGTTCTGTCACTAGAATAATCTAGTTAGGAGTGAGTTATCTTTATTAAACGTCTTTTGTAAGTGGTATTAGAAAGAATAAAGGTTTTCAAATGATTCTAAACACTTAGAACAGTAGCATTCACTATTAGTATGAATCTTCATTCTGTAATCCATAGTAGAAAATGATTTTAAGATGAATTTTTTAAATGTGTTTAAGGATTAGTAATATTAAAAAGAACATGACTTTCTTCACAAAATGTGCTAAGAGACTTATAAAAAATTAAAAGAAATTGTATTTATTACTAATAACTTTGATAACCACCCATAATTTTATATTTAAATTGTTTAACATTAGAATTATACTACAGACAGTATTCTTTGTGTCAGCAGCTTCAGAATATCTAGAGGAGTTTTATTTTGGAACTTTTAGTGAAAGCTGTACATTTGTTTACAACCATAGATTAGGAGGTGGAATGATTAATTCTGGTAGCTCTTTACCACTTGGAACTGATTAGTTCTGACTTTCTGTCACTAAGCAGTTAGTATTTGGCTATCTCCCATTCTGAGCACCACATGTCAACGTGAATGTCAAGTAGAACTCTACTGTGTGTCATCCTTAAATTATCCCAACTCTTCAGACAAAAGCAAATGGCATTTATGGACGTAAGCCATTAGATTTACAGTTGACATTAATGAATACCCCTTGATTTATAGTATTGTCAAGTATTTACATTTTAAATAGGAGATAGTTCTATATTAAGACTCTTAATTTATTTGTATCCTATACTTAAAGTAAAATGGTTTTTATGATTATCCCTTCCTTCTTTTCTTTTCTTTTTTTTTTTTTTTTGGAATTGTTATGAAAGAATTTTTATAATCCATCTTGGAAAATTAGAAAGAAAAAAATGGCAGGGTATTTTATTGTTCTGTTTGCCATACTTTGGAACTCACACTTAACCAAATATTTTGTAGTTTTACATTCCTTTTTAATCCATTTAGTGGAGAATGTCAGCTTTTCTCCCAAGTTGTATGTTAAATCTATTCTAATATGTATTCAACATCAAGTATAAACGTGTAATAAACTTGGAAATAAAGTTTAGCTCTATTAGTGAAATGTTAAATTTGTGTGCTTCAAGTAATGCCATTTCCAGACCTTCCTTTTTTAAGTATTCCTCCCGTTCAAAGAATTAGAGGATGAGAGGCAGGGAAATGTGAGGGTTGACTCCTGTTTTATGCCTTATGCAATTACATGTATATGAATGATAGTGACTGTTACTAAAACAGAACACTGAAGGGATACCAGACTTGGAGAGAGCACAATTCCTGTATTAAGGTTTGAGATGCCTTTGAGATACTTAAATGTACATATGAAGTAGGTAGTTGATGATACAAGTTTGGGGACAGAAAGGTCTCTAGGTGTGGCTCTGACATGTAGGAAGGCATTGGAGGCACATAGTGAAGGATACTTTTCTAGGGAGCATATAGAGCAGGAGTCAGCAAACCACAGTCCATAGGCCAAATCCAGCCTGCTGTCTGTTTTTATAAATATTAGGTTATTAAACGTGAAATAGCTGATTTTGAATCGAACGTTTAATTTAGTATTTCTCAAACAAGAAGTGGTACATCCAGATTGTCTAAATCTGACAACTATGAAAACAAAAAATTAGACATAAAGCAAAGTTTGTATATTTATTTAGGTAATTAAACTCTCCCTTGCATTTTTTTTTCTTTCTTATCTCATGTCTTTACTAAATTACAAATATTGGTTCATGGCTATGATTTCCTTTAACTCTGTCCGCCATGGTGGATTCCTGACACTTATGTCACTCCCTTCCATCTCAGGCCCATGCAGATGTCAGGAGACAGTGATGATACTCGTTCCTGCCCAGCTGTGGATTTGGCTTCAGAACCCTTCTCAGCACAGCATTCTACGCAATATCATCCCTGTAGAACTATCTTATGAATTTAAATCTGTTTTTTATTCCTCCCCTTTCAGCATTTGTGAATGCTGTTTAATTAGAAGGGAAAGGTGGAATTGAGAAATGAGTTAAATGAAATAGAAGATTCTTGTTAACTTAGGATATCATGGACACTGACGGATGAAAAGGATCTAAAATGCTTTTGAAAGGGATTTCTGAAGTAGGTGTTTGAATTAGACAATCTCTAAAAGTAGGTCATTCAGTTTTTGTTTGAATATTTTCAGAAATGCTAAATTGACTAATAAAATAGCTCATTCTGTGTTTGAAGACTTAAATTTCTAAAGGTTTTCTATATATTAAACTGAACTGCTTTGTTTTAAAAAAAAAAAATGGTGCAAAGTATGCCTAAACTGTCAACATAGTTTTGCCATCTTAATCTCTGCTTGTGTATGCCAGCAACAAAGAAGCCTGGAAAGCAAGTGACAGTGAAATCATGAAAGGCATTTTTGAACATTGTTCCTTGCAAGAAGGGGGATCCAGAGCCTGGAAGAAGTGGTAATCAGTGCAAGGTCTGGTGAATGCTGTGGATGGCAGAAAGTTGCTAAGTCCGGCTTCTGTAGTTTGAGCTGCGTTATTTGAACTACCGCATTGTCTTGCAAAATCGCCAGTCTCTATTGACCAGTCTTGGCTGTTTAATCACAAGCATGCCCATCCAGTGGTCCTTTCGGTTGCAGTAGACATACACTGTAATTGATTGACCAGGTGTCAAAAAGCTATACTGGATAATACTTGAGTCATTACAGAAGTTTTGAGATGCACAAAAATCAACAAATGTAAAAGCCATGCACATACAAACCAATGAAACCCTCACAGCGAGACTGATAAGCTGAAGAAGTTGAAACTCGCATGAGTGAATCAGTAAATCACATGCTTTCAACTATGTGTTTCTTGGAAGTGAAATAATGGACTGTAACACAGACTGTCTCAAAACTTTCATAGTGACCCACATAACCAGTCTGGACCACCAACAGACAACATTAGTTTTTTGTGATGAATATTCAGGTTTGGACTGTGTTTTAGCACTTTGTCTTTATCTAGCTAATGTGCCAAAAGCCTGGGATTGGCAAAAAGAATCCACTTTTCATTATACAAAACAATATCCTGTAGAAATGGTTCACCTGTATGTCATGACAGCAAAGAAAGGCAAGCTTCAAAATGATGTTTCCTCATTTAATTCATGAAGAACCCATCTATCCAGCTTTGTTTCATAGTCCACTATTATTGGAATAGTAACATCAAAACTTGGTGCTAATTCACCCATAGGTTGAGAAGGATTCACTTCCACTGTAGCTTTCAGCTCCTCATTATCCATGTTGGTCTTGGGTCACCCACGTGGCTCATTTTGAAGATTAAAATCACCAGAATGGAACTTCTCAAGCCATCAATGTACTGTGTGTTCTTCCTGAACACTTTGTTGATATTTCACGCTGTCTGCATTGCATCAATTCTACAGGGGGACTCATACTCAAAAATTACATGAATTTTTGACTTATCCATGGCTTCACAAAATTACTCCTAAAAAATAAAATTGGAAAGATTTTCACAAGCCAGAACTGCATTTGAAAGAACAAGGATATACCTTCACAATAAAAAGTGTCAAAGTGAAATGTCAGTGATATCAATTGTCAAAACTTAGTACTTAAGGAAATCAGACATTTTTTAATAATCCAATAATTTATTGGAACACAGCCACATCCATTCATTTAATTATTGTCTTTGACTGCTTTCATGCTACAGCGGCAGAATTGAGAGTAGTTGCAACACAAAAATTATGGTTCAAAGCCCAAAATGATTTTCCATCTGACCCTTTACAGGGAATGTGCCAATCTGCTGTAGAGTATAAAGATCTAGGGCAAAATCCATGAATAACTCTTGAAGGTTATGAAGCAGAGCCTGGGCAGGCCACGGAGACTGACAAGCATGGGACAACCAGTAAGAATAATGTCACAAGAGCCAAAGGAAGGGTTTCTGAACTCAGCTGTTGAATACTGCTGAGAGAGAAAGTAGAGTAAAGAATTTACAACAACAGCACCTGGATTTAGCCACCTAGAAATAATTGGCACCTTAACACGTTCTCTTCCAGGTAGTAGAGGAGGTAGAGTACAGAAAGAAACTCCTTTATGAAATTCCATAAACTTGGCATATGAAAAAGAGAAGAGAATGAGGCAACAATGGTTCTTTCTCCCCCCTCCCCCAGCTATTGCTTTATCTTTGAAAAGTGTTCAATTCAGAAAAGAGCAAAAAGTTGGTAATAAAAGCAAAAAGAGATCTGAAGATTTGGGGTTCCACAGAAGGTACAGGAAGACAGGATCAAAAGCACTGGTCAGAGATTAGCTTTAAATGTGGTGAGGTGCTTCTGTTGTAAAACAAAGAAAAGGATGGGTGCAGATGGATGCCTTGGGTTTCTCTGAAGTCAGAGGCTGGATTCCCCTTAAGGTAGTTTGCATTATTTTATTTCACTTCGCAGAGAAAAGAAGCGTCATTCTTTGGTTGGCAACAGTCCAATTAGAAATACCGTTATCTTGACCTGCTGTATTTATTTTTTAATTCTGTAATTGGCTACTAAGCTGTTATTTCTTTGACATAAATTAGAATTTTGTAGTTTTTATTAAGATGAATTAGCTATTGTGTTACAAGGCTTCTTGTTGAATTGGCTACAAGTTTAATTCTGATTAGGTCTTCCTGAAGAGGCAGAGGAGTTCTACCAGATCTCTGTGCCTGGAAAACTCTTATGGCGACCTCTTGCTTTCTAGTCCTTTCTCCACCAAAAAACATGTTCCCATTTCTTGCACCCTTAAAATAAAAAAGTATCTCCAGCTCTAGACTCCCTTCTCTCATTTATGTCAGACCTCTCTATTTATTGCCTCCCTTCCCATTCACTCATCTCCCATCAGGTTATTACCCCTTACAAGACAAAACAGTGACCTGATTGCCACATGAATAAATTTAGTTGTTACATTATCTGAGGTCTCTTCTGTATTTGCCACGGCTGATAATTTGTTCCTTGAAACTTTTTCCTTCTCTAATTCTTTGGTCTTCCAATCTCTGTGACTGTCCCTTCTCTCTCGTGCTCCCATTCATGCACTTCTAAATGTGGGCACGTCCCATTTATCTCCATTCTCCTCTTGGCAGATGTCAGCCGTTCATATCTTCTCAGATACGAGCTTTAGCTACTAAATCCTCTATGCACTCGTATCTCACCCCAGACTTTGAATCTCTCTACCTGCTTATAATGCATTTCTTCTCTGACACCTACTCTAATGTAACAGGTCCAAGTTTATCATATTCCCTGTAACTTAACATATTTATTCTAATTACCTCATTTGGCAGTTCAACAGCTCCCAAAGTGAAACTTCCCTCCCCATTACCCCACACATTTAATCAACCACCTAGTCCTGTTCTTACATACTAAATACTGTTATAACTCTGTGTCTTGTTTCCAACTCCTATTCTAGGCTCTCAAATCTCTTATTGAAATACAGGTTGAGCATATGAAATCCAAAATCTGAAATGCTCCAAAACGTGAAGTTTTGAGTTTCAACATGATGCTATTATGAAATGCTCACTCAAACATTTTAGATTTCAGATTTTCAGATTAAGGATGCTCAACCATTAAGTATAATTCTAAAATCTGAAAAAAATCTAAAACACTTCTATTTCCAAGCCTTTTAGATAAGGGATAGTCACTTGTAATACAAAAATTAATCTGTTTTCCTTTTTTCATTCTACCCTCCCTCCACTCTGCTACCTGAGTACTCGAACAAAACCTAAAGGCATCAGTCCCCTGCGTAAAACCCCTCAGTGTTTCCTTTAGCCTATACGATACTGCTCAGAATCCAACCCACCCCACAAAGGCTCCCTGATCTGGCCTCGCGTGTATCGCCTCATGCCTTCTCTTCATTTGCTGTGCCAGCATCGCTGGCTTGCTATACCTTACATGCATCTACACATACACTTTACTGTTTTCTCCATTACGCTACCTTTGTGTATTCTGACCTCTGAGCTAGTAATGCCCTCCCTTTTGATGACACCTTCAAGTACTCACCTGCCATCCCTACCTTACATGTCCTTCCTCTGGTCTCTGTAGGTATTGAGTATTTCTAAATAATCCATGAGTCTTTATTTTATATGAAACACACTCATCTACTATAGCTCCTGCCTTGGTACATAGTAGACTTTCAAATGTCTATTGTATAAAGGAATAACTTCTGAGTAATACTAAAACCCTAAACTTTTTAAAAAGTGAAACATTTTTTGAAATTTTTTTAAAGAGTTTTTGTTTCAAGGTGGATAACTTTTTCAAAGTATGGACACATATTACTGCCTTTAATTCTTAAATTTATATAGTATAAAGTCTTATCAGAATACAGATTATAAAGCTAAGATATAAAGAAATTAAGTGATTTTTCTAAGGTTACCTTGTATGTAGTTTCGTAGTTCATAACTTTTCCTCGGTCTTAGACCTCAGAGAATTTAATGAGAACTAGGGACCTTCTTCCCCAAAATAAACAAATAATAAACAAATTTGTTAATAAACAAATTTTCATATAATTTAAGGGGATTAATTCCAAAGACTCCATATTGAGAACTTCTCCAGTTAATTGTAAATGTTCTTCCCTCTCTTTTTGAACTTCTAGTAGTGCAAATAGAAATTTTAATGTTTTAATCACCTTAAATTTTGCTTGCAACAAGGCAAAGTACAAATAAAAATAATTTTAATTCTCTCAAAGATTTTACAGACTTTACCGACACAGATTCCAAAATTAGTGGTTATTTTAAATGCCTTTTATATAGGTGGAGGAACTAGCTAAGGATGTGAAATTCAGAAAGCTGGCCACATGGTGCATGAAGATTAAGAATGTGGGAATCTGTGTAAGCCATCAACACAAACTTTTGACAAAAGCTTTCTCTGTTTTTATAACTAGAAAATTCTGTCTCCAGAAATGTAAATAGTCTAGATAATTCTGATCCCTGCTGAAAACAACAAAAACTGATGGACAACTTCTTCGCTTTTCAAGTTTAAAAGTATTGAACTAACAGGACAGTAAGAAATTGCCAGGTCAAGATATAAGTGAAAATGGGGCCCTGACAGGTAACCAAGCTCTTAAGGTGCTCTGACCCTGAGTTATTTACCAAACCTGGGAACTGTGAGCTTCAGTTTTTAGGGTCTGAAAGGGCATAATGAACAGAAATCAGAGACCTTCCTGTCATAAATCAGGTTCCTCAAAGGGATGCACTTAACCCTTCAGGATGAGGATAATCCACTAGTAATCTACCTCCACATCCTAGGGACCTGCAAGAAAAGTTTGGGTTCTGGGAAAACCAAGTTAAAAATCTAAGAAGGTGCCATTGTAAACTAGCCTTTACAGTCCAAAGTCATATCCCCTGCATATTACAAAACCTCAAGTTAAAAATTTAGATTTAAACTGGACGAGCAGAGTTCCCTAAATACCTGACAGAAGTAAATTCTTTCTGAAAGGGTACTTCCATTGTAGGCCTCAAAGAATTCCCAAAATAATTTTCTAAGAAAAATAAACAGCTTACAAAATAATTAGAGTGGGAAACCAGACACCATAAATGAGAGTAGCAGAAAAATGCTTCACAAAGTGTTCAGATACTGAAATTATGAGACAGATTATAAAATAACTGCATCGTGTGTTTTAAAAAAAATACACACTGGAAGATATCTCCAGGAAATAGGGTACTTTTTAATGGCCTTGCAAATTTGAAAAAAGGATTAATAAAACTTGTTGCATTAAAAAATGTAGCAAGTGAAATTAACAGATGAGACACAGAAACAATGATTGGAAGACAGGTGAGAAGGAATTACTCAGAATATCACATAAAGCAATTGGAACAAAGCAACATGAAAGGGTGAAAAGACCTAACATACAAAATCAGGTAGAGAAAAAGCAAAGAGAAGATGGGTTAGTTTGTATTTTAAGAGATCAGGCTCAGCATTTACCTGAACTGGTGAGAGGCAGCAATTTAATCTAAAGATTAATGCTCAATGAACCCCAAGCAAGATAAATTAAATCCACGTCCAGACACATGGTAAAACTGCAAATCAAGAGTAACAAAGAAAATATCCTAAAAGCAAGCAGAGAAATAAGGATTGCATTCTAGGGTAAGAAATTGACTATGGAAGTCTCAACAGCAACAGTGGAAGCCAGAAGATAATGTCCAGCAGGGAAATAACTGCCAAAGGTAGAAACCTCTTCCAACTAAGACAGTTTTTTAAAGAATGAGAATAAAATAAAGTCATTTCAAACCACCAGAAACTGAAATTTTGGCACTAGCATTCAATCACTATACAGGAGTAAATGATGAAGGAATGAAGACCAGTAGGAGGAAATAAGTAAGGGTGAACTAAGCAAACCGACTCTGCGAAGCAATAATGATGATGTCTTTTATCGATTGACATTAAACAATATTTAAAATATACAAGTGTGGCATGGAGCTGAGTAAATGGAATTAAGTGTTCTAAGGTATTCGAATTGCTGGAGGAAGTTAAAATTAATGATTAATTTTAGTCTATAATAAGTATGTCCTGAACTTAACGGCATAGAAGTGAAATGGGTTACTTTTCAAACTAACAGGGAAAGGAATGGTTAAAATTTTTTGAAAGAAATAAAAAAAGTAGGACAGAGAGCAAAGAAATAAGATTAATAGTACATATGAGCCTAGTATGTCTGTATTTTTCCTATTACGTTGCTGGATAGCTTCCTAACAGCCCTACACACACGTAAAATCAGTTAAAAGAATTTTTTAAATGTACTTACCACATACAAGAGATACATCTAAAACAAGGGCAAAGAGGCTGAAAATATTTTTTAATGATTTTTTTTTTTTTTTTGAGACAGAGCCTCAAGCTGTCACCCTGGATAGAGTGCTGTGACATCACAGCTCACAGCACCTCCAATTCCTGGGCTCAAGCAAGTCTCTTGCCTCTGCCTCCCAAGTAGCTGGGACTACAGGCGCCTGCCACAACACCCGGCCATTTTTTGATTGCAGCCGTCGTTGTTTGGCGGGCCCGGGCTGGATTCGAACCCGCCAGCTCAGGTGTACATGGCTGGCACCTTAGCCCGTTTAGCCAGGGGCGCCGAGCCTTTTAATGATTTTTTAAGATAATTACTGCCATTTTTCTTTGCATCAGATGTTTGCGCAAGGTTTCTGACCAAGCCAGTCTGAAACATGGTGTCATTGGTCTGGAGAATAGTGTACCAAACTAAGCATAGCGCTCAAAAGAATACAGCTTTCCAGCACAGGGCTGGTGCCCAGCTTTATTCACCAAGGTTTTGGATTACTATGTGCCTCAGGCAAAGAACTCTCTCCTCCTCTTAGATTATGCTAATGTGCATTCAGAAGCCACCTGAGAAACATCAAGGGACAGTTTAGTGCAAGGAAAGACGCAATCTGAGAAACAGTGCCTACTGTTGATTCTTCTTCTGGACCTTCCTGCTTCCATTTTTCTTTTTTTTTTTTTTTACATCCAATCTCTGCATCTTTTATGCGGGGTCAGGTGCATTATCCTTTGAATCAGTAGGTGGAGGGAGGGGCAGAATTACCTGTGAGACTTTGCTGAACTACATACATTTACTCCTAAACTCTGGCGGGCCAGGACATGACAGTGGAAAGGGCCTGTGTAGCTTAGAGAGAACATCTGTCATCTCCTGTTGAGAAGCACTGCTCTATATAAACCATTACCCAGATATCAAGGGAGGACCTCATCCCGACATGCTTTATGACCCCTATCACCTCCTCATCCGCAGTGTTCTCCCTTCTGCTTAGAGAGCAGGGCACAGTGAAGAATGGCCAAGAATGGTTCTGAGAGGTTTGTACAAGTTGTCATCACCCTAGCCTGCGAGAGGAAGGAAAGATCACTGTATTTTTCCTGCAGGGACCACAGAGGAAGGACTTGGCTCTGGGCAGAGACACGTTATATCATCTCCAGGCTCTGGAAGCCTTTTATCCTTTCCAGGCAGGTCCTCTCCTCTCTCCTCTCATTTAGGCTAACCTGGAAAAGGAAGCCTGTAAGGTTTCTCAACAGCTTACGTGTACAAAAAGTTCTAGGTATGTACTTTTTGTGCGTTATCTATATTCTCTACAATGTGCAAGTATTACTTTAATTACTCAGAAATAATACAAGCATGTTTGATAAACAGAATCGCAAGCGCTGGTCTCATAGGTCAGACGGTGCGGTGTCCAAGATTCCTGGGGAATAAGGACTTTTATAATCCTCAAGTGGGTGAAGAGAGCTTTCTGCTTTTGAGGGCCACAGAACCAAAAAAGCAACTGAATTTAGCATTTTTGTGTGAGAGTGTGTGTTTATATATCTATATATATATATTTTTTTTTTTGAGTGTGTGTGGAGTGAGAAATACCTCATTCCCTCTCACCTAGTTTCAAAACCAGGAGCAGAGAATACAACAATATATGCACCACAGTAGTGTTTTTTTGTTTTTTGGGGGGAGGAGGGGTTTCCTGCAGTTTTTGGCCAGGGCTGGGTTTGAACCTGCCACCTCCGGCATATGGGGTGGGCGCCCTACTCCTTTGAGCCATAGGCGCTGTCTCACCACAGTAGTTTTAAAAGCATATTTCAGTCTCATATTATGCCTGGAACACTTTAAATCTTGATTGACAAAAATTTTAACTCATTGGATCAAACTATTCCTTTGGCAGGTCCTCCCCTAATTGCCACCATATCTAATATGCTCTATGAGAACAGCGGAAATGCCTGACCTATTTAACTTTTCCCAGGCCTAAGTGAGGGCCTGGCTCATAGCAGATACGTGAAGAAAGTTTCATAATCTGTGAGTCTCACTTCTGCCTCACACCACCCTCCACTTGTGAAGCTTGCTCCCTGCCCACTTCTCCTACCTACCCCTGGGTCTTCATTACATCAGCCAAGAGCTGGTGCCTTTTAAGGCGAAAAATGATCAGTGGAAACTGGTCAACTAGCCCAGTGCCTTGAATCATCTTCGTTTTGTGGAGAATTCTGGACTAGCGTGTCCACCGTCTTTATTATCTTACATTTAAATACTAAATACATTTAGTATTATTTCTTCTTTCTTTACCCAGAAAAAGATCAAATTTGATTACTGCTCAGCAGACCTGAAAAACTACACAAGCGGCACAAAGTTCACCAGGAATTTACTGCTCAGAAGGCCTAAATTTCCAGTATAGTCAGAACTCCCTGAACAGAATCTCAGATCCTTAAGACTGTGATTTTTGTTTGTTTTTACTTTTTTGACCACGAGCATCAGTAAAAAACATTTCACGTTGCAACCCTGTGCACACACTCACGTAGATTAGTGAGGTTCTCGCCTTGTGCAATGCACTCTGATATTGCCGATCTGTTCTCTGCAGTTCTATTCTACCTTATTTTTTTCTATTCTTTTTTTTAAAAATCCATTTTGAGCTCACAAATTTGATTTCTTGAACCACTAAAGGTTGTGACTTAAAATGGAAAGCCCCTGACCCACATGAACCCAACACAACCTCTGCCCCGTTGGTCTCCTACTTGAAACATCACAGCTCTCCAGGAAGGATCCAAGCCAGTATGGATCCTAAGCCAAACTTAGGGACTCTGGCTATAACCAGATGAGTTCAGGAGTGTAGTGAATAAACTGACTTGCTCGCTGTGGCATTTCCTAAGTAAAGAAAGATTGGGAAGGGAAAGAAATTAACGTCCTTGCCAACTCTGCTAGGTAGACATGCTAGGTGCTGTACGTGAACAGCCTTCCTCCTCCCTCAATAATTCTCCGTGGTGGCCATCAGCCCACTCTACAGCTGGTGGACAAAAGTGCGTCCCTCTTCCCGTGTGTATGACCAGATCTGGTTTCTTACTCACTTCCTCCAGGAAGGCCCCTCCAAGAAGCCATTAACCTCTGGACATGCAGTCAGCACTGGATTTCTCCACAAGGTTTTGCAATACTTGGTTATTGTGCATGTGGTACGTACGTGATTATCAACTGTGTGTGAGATGTATATTTGTCTCTTGCTCTGCTGCTGCCAAAATCTCACACAGGCTTTCGTTAAATAGGCTCTTGCAGTTCTTGGAGATCAATGTCATGCTCCACAATTCCCTTTTCTGGTGCCTCGTCTGACCCAGCCATTTGAGGATGGCTAGAGCATTTCCAACTATTTTTAGTTCTTCGGCTGCTGACCTAGACTGTTTGCTGAGGAGGCAATAGGAGTGGGAAGGGCTGTATCAGCCAAATCCAGACCACCTCTCAGGAGCTGGCTGCCTCCAGCACTGGGGCAAGCACTGAAAAGAAGAAATCATGTGGGCAGAGCTTTCCAGGTGGGCAATTAAAGAACAGATGGCTACCCCCACCAGCAATAGAGACTGCCACCTGGGTTGTCTAAGGCTGTGGGAGAGAAGACAGCAAAGGGCACAGGGAGGTCAGGGCCCCCAAACAAGTCTGCAGCCAATGCCTAAGAGAAAAATCACCCATAAGCCACGTTCCTCCTTGAGTTTCCCCAAGCGTCTTCTACTCTTCTGAGTGCTGCAGGCAAAAAAAAAAAATCCTGCTTAAGCCATGCATTTGCAGCGTATTCCATACTCACGCGCAGTGAAGGGGGCAGCCTCCCAGGCACAAGGCAGTTCTCTAGCTGGAATGGGTCCTACACACTCTAGGTCAAGTATTTCAACCTTTTGTATCTCATGGCACTCTTGAACCTATAGTTAAACTTCCATTGCACACTTAAATTATGTTGATCCAAAAAAAAAGGAGCAAAAAGTGTATATATTTACCGTTCTTTGAAGTTCTTTCGAACTTAATTTAATTAATTTTCAAAAATTTTTGAGGCACTCCTATGGCACGCCACTGTGCTATGGCACACATGTTGAAAATCAGGGCTCTAAATCATACAACTGCACAGGGGCCAATTCAACACATAGTCTGATCCAATCCCACTTTCAAGATATTTCTATATTGATTGGCTTAACGGTATATAGAACATTATAGATATACAGAAATAAATGGAATATATATGTGGATATGTAAAATCTAGACAGATGGAAAGATTATACTTGACAGTTTCCCTCTAAGAGACTCACATTAAGGCTCATAATACTTCAGAGAAAAACTGCCTTTTCTTCTTCTATTTGTATGAATTCACACCTTTGTTCAAAGCAGCACAGGCCAAAAAACAAATCATGACTTTCAAATCATTTAAGCCCGCATTTGGCTCATTTTAAGTAGACTAAAAAGAACTAACTACTTTCTCCGCCTTTCTAGAGTAATAGGATGAAAAATATCAGAGTTTTATAGTTGATCCTAGCTGTAGTCCATAGTTCCTTTTTTGTTTTTGCAGCTTATCACAGATCTGAAAATTGATATGATGGTGTTCAGAGCTAGCTCCTTCTCAGGAGCTTTTGATATTTAAATCACACATCTAGGAGCACATTTCTTCATGAGTAGTAGTAGCATCTATTCCAAATAATTTTTAACAATAATGAGCTGATTAATTCCTGTGATAAAATATCAGAAGTTAGAAGGGGTTCACTTTAGGCTTCATCTCATGAAACCTGAATTTCTTTTTCTTTTCTTTTTTTTTTTTTTTTCTAGTGTCTGGCTTTTATTGGTTGCCTGTTTCCCCAAACTCAGCATTTTTTTAAAAAGTCACCTGAGGTGTAATTTAGTCAGGGGTAGAGATGGTGGTGGGAGAAGGACACCGGCATGGCATGATGGATCCTTCCCATGTAGTACCAGGCTGAGAGTCCAGCAGCCAGGGCCACACTGATGGCCAGAACAAGCTGGAGGCCAGGCTTCCTCAGCACAGCCATGGCTGTTGGGGAAGGACAGCTGCTGCCCTCCCGGGCACCTTTGTCTCGCTGGACAACATAGTAGGGGCACTTTGGCACATCTCCTTTCCCATCATGCACGGGGAGCCCATCCTCCAAGGTCTTTCTGGCAAACGTGGAGCCAGCCTGGTTCAGTTCACTGACTATCTGTATGTTGTACTGGAAGGCCTTGCTGGCCTCCTCCATGATTCCCGCTTTGGACTTCAGGATCAGATCCAGGGCATTCATCCTGACCCGGTAGAATTTCTTGAACTGCTGGGCATTGTCCACATTTTTAAACAGGCAGAACTGGCTCCCTTCCCCTGTGCTGGGGAGTTTCAGCACCTGGCCCCTGAGAGATCCCCCATGTAGCTGGTATATGCATGGGCCACCAGCAGCTCCAGCTCAATCTGCTCTAAGTACTAGATCCGATCCACATACCTCTGGGTAGACTCAGAGCACTGTACCCGCTCCTCCCAGTCTTCACCAAAGAAAGACTCCATGTCCTTGATCAGCACCTCCTTCCCAGTGCAGCTCCGTGGGGAAATACAAGGGAGCAAAGGCAGATGGTCCTTATTCCGGTCCATTTCCTCCTTGAGGCCAAATATGTGCAGTAAAGTGCAGTGGTGGCCAGCTTAAATAGCTCCTTCTTAATGTTGCCTTTCAAGAAGTCCTTGGCAAACTGGTGTTTTCTGCCTTGTCATGTGCCTCCTTGGTCCCTTCCTTCAGGAGCTCAGAGAGGTCACCTGTTCTGGTGTGTTTGTCCTTTTCTGAGGCCCCAAAGTTATTTTTCTCTGACTCTTCAACCTCCTCTGAGGTCTCCACTCTAGTCAACATTGTTCCTAGCTGTGGTACTTGCTGCTTTCAACCCTTGGGTCCTCCTGCCACAGGTCAACGTCCCATGTCCCCCAGGCCAGAGTCAGCGCCAATGCCCGTCAGCAACTCCCTCAGGTGCCATGCCCCGCAGTTGGTGGTGTCTCTTTTTTTTTTTTTTTTTTTTTTTTTTTGAGACAGGTTCTCACTCTCACACAGGCTGGAGTACAGTGGCACAATCATAGCTTACTGTTAACTCTTGGGCCCAAGTGATCCTCCAGTCTCAGCTTCCCAAGTAGCTGGAACTACAGGGAAGCACCACCACACCTGGCTAATTTTTTCAATTTTGTGGGGAAGGAAGGAGAATGTCTCACTATGTGGCCCCAGCTGGTCTTGAATTACTGACCTTAAGTGATCCTCCTGCCTCAGCTTCTCAAGCAGCTGGAATTAATAAGCCAATGCATTCAGCCTCATTGTGCCTGTATATTCATACCTAAAAATAAATCAAATCATCAAATACCTAGTGTACAAATTCCCTTGATTTTCTCATAATTTTTAAAAGTCTTTTGGAATTAGCACTTAAGTAAGGGTTATAAATTCCAATTAGTTGATGTGTCTCTTAACTCTATTTCAATCTCATCTCCTTTTTTCTTCATTCATTGCAACTATTTTGTTGAATGTCTTTGTCCTGGAGACTTTCCCACAGAGCTGGTTAGCTCCCTATGGTTGTTTAACATGTTTCTTAGTCCTGTATATTTCCTATAATTAATTTTAAGGGCTTGATCAAATTTAATATTTTTGGTAATACTACTTTATTGGATATCTGTCTCCTTCCATAAAGAGATACATGCTGTCTGGCTATTCTTGTGATAGTAGCAAACTTTTATAATCTTGGCCTACATCATTAATTCAATTGGGGTTAAAAATGCTGATAGGTAATTCCATTATTCCTATATTATATATTGTCTGAGGTACACCCATAAAAGAATCATTGTCTTATCAACTATTTGATTTCCCTGAAGTACATGTCATATAGAAAAGCACAATAAATGCCTTAGTTCCTGCATTTACCAGTTTTCAAAACAATGAACTATTTCTCTAGTATCCTCCAAAGTTAACCAGTGAGGTGTGTTTTCTGTTTTAGCCTTTTACTGTCATTATCATTATCAACTCAAGGACTTTAAGCTGATGTTGTTGATGCCCAGCCCCATATCCCCTGGGCTCAACTCTGATTTCACCTACATCTGTGGTGGGTGTAACGATGAATACCAACTGCTGCTCACATCACTGTCCTTTTGCTAATTTGAGAACTTTCTCCAGCTTGCTCAGCCGACCCATGGTGCAGCCTAGAAATAACAAGGATTGTCTTTGAAAATGGAGGCAGAGCATGATGGCAGGTGGGAAGGACGTTTAGCTCAGCTCTCCTGGAACAACAGGTGAGAGTTAGTGGGCTAGATCATTCCCAGCATGGAATATTGGTGTGGAGTGGCAGTTCAGGGTGTGCAGAGAGGTGGTGGATTGCTGCACTTGGAGTGTAATCTGGAGCTGCGGAGACTACCAGGAAAGGTTCTGCCCTAGGCTGCAGCAGCAACCAGTCCTACCACAGAGGATTGAATTTCCCAGTTTGTGGGGAAATTAGGTATTGTGTGGAAAAATTGGTGAAGTGTGGACTCCCAAGTCGAATTAGGTGGCCAGAGTGGGGTGCCTTCTGGTGCAGCACCACTGCGGTTAGGCAGAGGGAGAGACACTCAGACGGGAGGATCCTGGAGAGGAAGAGGCCATTGTTTTGGAATTTGGGAGGTGGCGGTCGCCGCAGGCACCTTTCTGTGCAGGCCAGGTGCAGCAAGTCTCACCCACAGACAGTCATCCTACACTCGCAACTGGCCCAGGATATCCTGCACTTCACGGAAACTGTTGCAGGGAGAATTTGTGAAACCTATGAAGATTTTTTGAGATGGGTGGAATCAGCAATTCGGCAGGGTCTAGGCACCTAGTGGGTAATTAGGCAAACACCAAGAACAATTTAAGCCAGGGGGAAAAATGTAGTATAAGCCTGGGAACCGCTCACAGCGCCACCTGGTGTCCAGAAAGTATATTACAACATAAATATATTCCTACTAAAGTTGCTCGCTGCAGTATATATATAGTCGTGTGTTTTCATATATATATATATATATAAATAACTTTTTGTGTGTGGTTTTTGGCCGGGGCTGGATTTGAACCCGCCACCCCTGGCATAAGGGGCTGGCGCCCTACTCCTTTGAGCCACAGGCACCTCCCATAAAAGGGGGCTCATCAAGTAGGGCACCGGCCCCATATACCAAAAGGTGGCGGGTTTAAACCCAGCCTCAGCGAACTGCAAAACAGAAAAATAGCCGGGGGTTGTGGCAGGCACCTGTAGTCCCAGCTACTCAGGAGGCTGAGGCAAGAGAATCGCCTAAGCCCAGGAGTTGAAGGTTGCTGTGAGCTGTGTGAAGCCACGGCACTCCACTGAGGGTGATAAAGTGAGACTCTGTCTCTACAAAAAAAAAAATAATAATAATTAAAAAAAATAATAATTTTGTTGCCTTTTTTCTCTTTTTGCTCATTCTTTTTGCTTTTTTCCCCCTTTTTCTTTCTTGTAGGAGTTATTACCAATTTTTTTAAATTATTTTTTTCTCTGCTTTCCCTCTTTTTTTTTTTTTAGACTGAGTCTCACTACGTCACCCTCGGTGGAGTGCTGTAGTGTTGCAGCTTTAGGCAACCTCTAACTCCCTTGGGCTGAGCAGTTCTCCTGCCTCAGCCTCCCAGATGGCTGGGGCTGCAGGCACCGCACAATACCTGGCTTTTTTTTGGTTGTGGTTGTCATTTTTGTTTGGCAAGCCCTGGGCCAGGTTCGAGCCTGCCAACTCTGGTCTGTGTGTGGCTGGTGCCTTGTCACTGGGCTATGGATGCCAAGCCCTCCCCTTCCTCTTATGGTTGCTGAGAATGTTTACATCAGGCTATTCGAGTTTTTTGTTGTTTTTGATTTTGTTTTTGATTGTTTGTGTGTCTGTTTGTGTGTTTCTGTGTCTTATTTTTTTTTTTGTTTGTTCATTTTGTTTCAATGTGCCTTGTATTCTGCTAAAAGCTTGGGTTGGCCATTTTCTCTAACTCCAATTTTTACATTCAATAAGAGTAAAGGGGAGTTGGGGATGATAGCCAACTGAAGCCAGCTTTCAACAGACGCTCCCATCCAGAGGGAGACATAATGACCAGAAAGAACCCAACAAAGCTGAAGGGTAGGAGCCAAGCTGAGAGAAGAGATTGATAATTGCATTTCTTCTCTGCTGAGGCAAGTTGCAACTCCAAGGAAACAAATTTCAGGTACCGAACCCACCCCAAGGAGGACACATCTCCATCTCCTCCCCCAAAAGAGTTGCTTGCTTGCTTGCTATGAGATGTCTACTAGTGAGCAGTGAACTGAGGTCCTCTTCTCTCACCACATGGGTAAGAGTTGCTAGAAGCTGGGACTCCTTCTCCAGAGGGTACTTGCTGTAAGCCTGGGCATTCTCTTGTCTGGCATGAAGGTTGAACAAATATTTTCCCTGCCACTTTGAACTCCCAGTCCACCCTTCCCTCTGACCTGGCAGTCTAAAAGCCCAGATCTCTGCCGAGATCAGAACACTCATGGTTCTTTGTTAAGACTGGGC
This sequence comes from Perodicticus potto, assembly GCA_963574655.1. Taxonomy (NCBI): domain Eukaryota; kingdom Metazoa; phylum Chordata; class Mammalia; order Primates; family Lorisidae; genus Perodicticus; species Perodicticus potto. The sequence continues at coordinate 19,397 of CAUYRH010010640.1, forward strand.
ATTGCATGGTCTGAGGTAGCGCAGCTACACTATAACTGTGAATCTGGTAACAGTGCAGAAAGGAACAAAGGGGAAGGTGTCTGGCTTGGCTCTGAGAAAGAGCAACTCAGCAGCAGGGCTTGGGTCTCCGTACACTTGGGAACTGCTGAGGTGTGGGAACCCAAGAGGAGATACTTCCCACTTAGCAGCAGCATTAATACAGTGTTCCAGCCAGGGTCAAATTTCAGAGAGATACCTCCTCCCCAATTCTGTGGACTGCCGGAGGGAGCTAGATCTTACATTGCAGGGATACCAGAGGAGCAGAGCGGCTGGGACAGAGGCACGGTCTCTGAGTGTGAAAAACATTTGCTGCTTTGTTAACCTCTGGTTTGGAACAAGCTCAGGTGGAACACTTCCCAGTTTCCATTGAGCACCCGAGGTAATCAGACTTCAACTCCCCCAGCCAGATGGTGGCAGAGTGTGGTCGCTTGACTGATAAGGCATTGACTTCCCTCTGACTCTGGCAGGCCCAAATCCCTGGTGCATTTGCTCATTGGAGGGAACTGGGCCACAATCCCGTGGGGTTTCCAGTGCCTGGGGGTGACAGAAGTGCAAGATGGGGAAGGAGGCACTAGCCTCCCTGGACTCTTTTGCTGAGTGGGCCTTTCTGACTCCATAGAGCACCAGACTGAGTTACACTTGTGCTGCCAGTGGACCCCTGATGCCTAGGTGCTGAAGACCTTTGAACTCTGCCACCTGATCAGTTTTTGTGTTGACCAAGACATTTGGTATGGAACTCTTAACCTGGGCTGATCACGCAGGGACCCACCAAGGTTGTACACTGGTTGTGTTGTTGTGGGAGTGTGGGGTTCTCCTCTTTCAGTTGTTGCCTGGAGCAGTGGGAGAGTGTCTTAGTTGTTTATATATCTCCTCAGCTGAGATTTCAGCCCAAAGTCACTGATTCACTAGGATTGGACAGAGACTAGCTGAATACAGGTCAGAGCCATCTAATTCCACCACACCAGGGAGGTCCCCAGAGTTTCAGGCTGTAGTACTGAATGAGACATTTGTAAAGCCCTAGGGGAAAAGCCAAAATCACCAGTCCCAGTTCTTTGGTAAAGGGCTGGTTAATTACAACTCCAGGAGCGTTTAATTCAATTTTACCTTACCAGCTTCTCTGCCAAATGGTGAAAAATAATCATGGGGTGGAATCAGGGGGAAAACTCTGGCAACATGAATAATCAGAGTAGATCAACTCCCCCAAGGAATGACAAAGGAGACACAACAGATCTCCTTCATAAACAAATGGATGAGATGTCAGAAATCGAATTCAGAATTTGGATTGCAAATAAGATTAACAAAATGGAGATAAAGTTGGAATTATAAATTCAAGGAGCAAATCAAAAGTTGTCTGAAGAATTCAATGAATTCAAAGACAAAATCACCAAAGATTTTGACACATTGAAGCAAGAACTTGCAGCCCTCAAAGATCTGAGAAATACAGTAGAATCCCTCAGTAGCAGAATGGAACAGGCAGAAGAAAGGATCTCTGACATTTAAGACAAAGCTTTTGAACACTCCCAAATGCTCAAAGAGGAAGAGAAGTGGAGAGCAAAACTGGATCATTCCCAGAAAATTGTGGGACCACTCCAAAAGAGCAAACATTCCTCTCATAGGAATCCCTGAAGGAGGAGAGGATGGTTCGAAAGGCACAGATACTCTACTCCAAGAGATAATTGAGGAGAAATTCCCAAGCATGGCAAGAGATACTGAAATTCAGATAGCAGACAGTTTCAGAACCCCAGCATGACTCAACCCAAATAAAGCATCTTCTAGACTCATTGTAATTAACTTCACCAAAGTTAATATGAAGGAGAAAATCCCACAAGCAGCCAGATATAAGAAAATCATAACCTACAAGGGGAAGAATACTAGAATGACCACAGATTTCTCTGCTGAAACTTTTCAAGCCAGAAAAGGATGGTCATCGACCTTCAATCTCCTAAAACAAAACATGTTTCAACCCAGGATCCTATATCCAGCTAAATTGAGCTTTATTTATGATGGAGAAGTTAAATACTTTAATGATATACACACGTTGAAGAAATTTACCATCACCAAACCACCTCTTCGGAATATTCTCAGACCCATCCTCCATAATGACACACACACACACAATGCTCTACCACCAAAGTAAACTCACTCTGAAATTCTTGACCAAAAGAATATTGACCAAAACCCAATATCCACAGTGGTGAAAAGATTCAACATGTCCACTGGACTTTTGAAAAACTTGACACCCAAAATATTACCAGACTTATCAATACTCTCAATTAATGTGAATGGCTTAAATTGTCCTCTAAAGGGCACAGGTTGGCTGACTGGATACAAAAACTCAGGCCAGATATCTGCTGAATACAAGAATCTCATCTTACCTTAAAGGATAAATATAGACTCAGGGTGAAGGGATGGACATCTGTAATCCAGGCAAATGGAAATCAGAAAAAAGCAGGGGTGGCAGTTTTATTTGCAGATACACTAGGCTTTAAACCAACAAAAGTAAGGAAAGACAAGGATGGTCACTTCATATTTATTAAGGGAAACACTCAACATGATGAGATGTCAATTATTAACATTTATGTGCCCAACCAGAATGCTCCTCAATTTATAAGGGAGATCCTAACAGACATGAGCAATATAATATCTTCCAGCACTGTAATAGTTGGAGAGTTTAACACCCCTTTGGCAGTGTTGAATGGATCCTCCAATAAGAAACTAAGCAAAGAAATTTTGGATTTAAACTTCACCATATAACAATTGAATTTAACAGACATCTACAGAACATTTCATGGTAACAAAACTGAATACACATTCTTCTCATCAGCTCATGGAACACCCTCCAAAATCAATCACATCTTAGGTCACAAGTCTAACCTCAGCAAATTTAAAACTATATAAATTATTCCTTGTATTTTCTCAGATCATCACACAATAAAAGTTGAACTCACCAATAACAGGTTTCTGCATACTCATACAAAGACATAGAAACTAAATAACCTTATGCTGAATGATAGCTGGGTCATAGATGACAGTAAGAAGGAAACTGCCAAATTTTTGTAACAAAACAATAATGAAGACACGAATTATCAGAACCTCTTGGAACTGCAAAGGCAGTCCTAAGAGGGAAATTTATAGCATTGCAAGCCTTCCCCAAAAGAACCAAAAGATAAGTTAACAACTTAATGGGACATCTCAAGCAACTGGAAAAGGAAGAATATTCCAATCCCAAACCCAGCAGAAGAAAAGAGGTAACCAAAATTAGAGCAGAATTAATGAAATTGAAAACAATAGGATTATACAACAGATCAATAAATCAAATAGTTGGGTTTTTTGAAAAGGTCAATAAAATAGATAAACCTTTGGCTAACCTAACCAGGAAAAAAAGAGTAAAATCTCTAATTTCATCAATCAGAAATGGTAGAGACGAAATAACAACAGATTCCTCAGAAATTAAAAAAATCCTTAGTGAATATTACAAGAAACTTATTCTCAGAAATATGAAAATCTGAAGGAAATTGACCAATACTTGGAAGCACACCACCTTCCAAGACTTAGCCAGAATGAAGTGGAAATGTTGAACAGGCCTACATCAAGTTCTGAAATAGCATCAACTATACAAAAATCTCCCTTAAAAGAAAAGCCTGGGACCAGATGGCGTCACATCAGAATTCTATGAAACCTTTAAAGAGGAACTAGTACCTATATTACTCAACCTTTTCCAAAAAGAAGGAATACTACCGAACACATTTTATGAAGCAAACATCACCTTGATCCCCAAACCAGGAAAAGACCCAACGAGAAAAGATAATTATAGACCAATACACTAATGAATATTGATGCAAAAATATTCAACAAGATCCTAACAAACAGAATCCAGCAACACATCAAACAAATTATACATCAGGACCAAATGGATTTTACCCCAGGGTCTCAAGGATGGTTCCATATATGTAAATGTATAAATATAATTCATCACATAAACAAATTAAAAAACAAAGACCATATGATTCTCTCAGTTGATGCAGAAAAAACTTTTGATAATATCCAGCATCCCTTCATGATCAGAATACTTAAGAAAATGGGTATAGAAGGGACATTTCTTAAACTGATAGAGACCATCTGCAGCAAACCCATAGCCAATATCATATTGAATGGAGTTAAACTGAAATCATTTCCACTCAGATCAGGAACCAGGCAAGGTTGCCCACTGTCTCCACTGCTTTTTAACATTGTAATGGAAGTCTTAGCCATGGCAATTAGGCAAGAAAAGGCAATCAAGGGTATCCACATAGGGTCAGAAGAGATCAAACTTTCACTCTTCACAGATGATATGATTGTACATCTGGAAAACACCAGAGATTCTACTACAAAACGCTTAGAAGTGATCAAGGAATACATCAGTGTCTCAGGTTACCAAATCAACACTCATAAATCTGTAGCCTTTATATATATGAATAATAGTCAAGTTGAAAAAACTGTCAAGGACTCTTATCTCTTTCACAGTAGTACCAAAGAAGATGAAATATTTGGGAGTTTATCTAACAAAGGATGTGAAAGATCTTTATAAAGAGAACTATGAAACTCTAAGAAAAGAAATAGCTGAACTTGTCAACAAATGGAAAAACATACCTTGCTCATGGCTGGGAAGAATCAACATTGTTGAAATGTCCATACTACCCAAAGCAATATACAATTTTAATGCAATTCCTATTAAAGCTCTATTGTCATATTTTAAAGACCTCGAAAAAATAATACTTCATTTTATATGGAATCAGAAAAAACCTGGAATAGCCAAGACATTACTCAGAAATAAAAACAGAGCAGGAGGAATCATGATTTCAGACCTGAGACTGTACTACAAATCAATAGTGATCAAAACAGCATTGTACTGGCACAAAAACAGAGAGATAGATGTATGGAACAGAGTAGAGAACCAAGAGATGAACCCAGCTACTTACCATTACTTGATCTTTGACAAGCCAATTAAAAATATTCAGTGGGGAAAAGATTCCCTGTTTAACAAATGGTACTGGGTGAACTGGCTGGTGACCTGAAGAAGACTGAAACTGGACCCACACCTTTCACCATTAAGTAGACTGTCACTGGATTAAAGATTTAAACTTAAGACATGAAACTATAAAAATACTAGAAGAAAGTGCATGGAAAATTCTTGAAGGAATCAGCCTGGGTGAATATTTTATGAGGAGGACCCCCCCCGTGCAATTGAAGCAACATCAAAAATACATTACTGGAATCTGATCAAACTCAAAAGCTTCTGTACACCCAAGAACACAGGAAGTAAAGCAAGCAGACAGCTCTCAGAATGGGAGAAGAAATTTGCAAGTTGTGTCTCTGACAAAGGTTTAATAACCAGAATCCACAGAGAACTCAAACATATTAGCAAGAAAGGAACAAGTGATCCCATCTCAGGGTGGGCAAGGGACTTAAAGAGAAACTTCTCTGAAGAAGACAGGCGCATGGCCTACAGACATATGCAAAAATGCTTATCATCTTTAATCATCAGAGAAATGCAAATCAAAACTACTTTGAGATATCACCTAACTCCAGTAAGATTAACCCACATCGCAAAATCCCAAAACCAGAGATATTGGCCTGGATGTGGAGAAAATGGAATACTTCTACTGCTGGTGGGAATGCAAACTAATACCTTCCTTTTAAAAAGATGTTTGGAGAACACTTAGGGATCTAAAAATAGACCTGCAATTTGATTCTACAATTCCTCTACAGGGTATATATCCAGAAGACCAAAAATCACATTATAACAAAGATATTTGTACCAAAATGTTTATTGCAGCCCAATTCATAATTGCTAAGTTGTGGAAAAAACCCAAGTGTCCATAAACTCATGAATGGATTAATAAATTGTGGTATATGTACACCGTGGAATATTATGCAGCCTTAAAAAAAGATAGAGACTTTACCTCTTTAATGTTTACATGGATGGAGCTGGAACATATTCTTCTTAGCAAAGTATCTCAAGAATGGCAGAAAAAGTATCCAATGTACTCAGCCTTATTATGAAACCAAAGCTTCTGCATGGCCAAGAACATAGTAAGTAAAGCAAGAAGACAGCCTTCAGAATGGAAGAAGATATTTGCAGGTTATGCTTCTGACAAAGGTTAAATAACCAGAATCCACAAAGAACTCAAACTTACTAATAAGAAAACAACAAGTAATCCCATTTGATTGTCGGCAAGGGACTTGAACAGAAGCTTCTCTGAAGAAGATAGGCATATGGCCTACAGACACAAGAAAAAATACTCATCATCCCTAATCATCAGATAAATGCAAATCAAAACCACTTTGAGATATCATCTAACTCCAGTAAGAGTGTCTCACATAACAAAATCCCAAAACTACAGAAGTTGGCGTGGATATGGAGAAAAAGGAACACTTCTGCACTGCTGGTCGGAGTGCAAGCTAATACGTCCCTTTTAGAAAGAAGTATGGAGAATACTCAGGGATCTAAAAATAAACCCGCTGTTTGATCCTGCAATTCCTCTATTAGGTGTATATCCAGAAGACCAAAAATCACTTTATAACAAAGATATTTGCACCATATTGTTCATTGCAGCTCAATTCATAATAGCCAAGTCATGGAAGAAGCCCAAGTACCCATCGACCCATGAATGGATTAATAAATTGTGGTATATGTATACCATGGACTATTATGCAGCCTTAAAAAAGATGGAGACTTTACCTCTTTTACATTTACATGGATGGAGCTAGAACATATCCT
>CAUYRH010010645.1:0-43288 GCA_963574655.1 Perodicticus potto
GTGCCCTACTCCTTTGAGCCACAGGTGCCGCCCATACAAATGCTTTTTCTTTTTTTTAAAGAGACAGAATCGCACTTTATCACCCTCAGTAGAGTGCTGTGGCGTCACAGCTCACAGCAACCTCCGGCTCTTGGGCTTAGGCGATTCTCTTGCCTCAGCCTCCCGAGTAGCTGGGACTACAGGCGCCCACAACAATGCCCTGCTATTTTTTTTTGTCGCAGTTCGGCTGGAGTTGGTTTTGAACCCGCCACCCTCAGTATATGGAGCTGGCGCCCTACTCACTGAGCCACAGGCCCCACCCACAAAAGGTATTTCTTATTTCATGCTACAAGGAATCTCAAGAAACTTACTTCCAAATGTGGCTGCACAGAACAACTATGTGGGAGACCATTAAAATGCAGATCTCCAGGCCCTGGGCCAAGCCAAGCACAGGTCTGAGCATCCAGCTCTTTTCTATCTCCTGGTTCATCCCGATGAGCCAACAGCCCTGGTGCTGAGGGGGTGCCTAACACGGGAGGCCAAGACACGCTAAGTAATCTGTGGAGCTCTCGTCCAGGAAGCAGGGAAGGCACTAAAATATAAAGCCTTTGTTCATTCGTCTGTGGTCTGTTACTTGACTTGTCATTTAGCTGCCATATAACACCATGCTCCCTTTCAGACCGGAACATGTGTGAGACCAGTGCAGACTCTTATGGGCACACAGGGACCTCCCCCGAGTGTGGGGCCCAAAATGAGTAAAAACCCTGAACACTGAGCAGGAACAAAGCTGTGTTTCTATAAGAACAGGAACAAATCCCAATGAGTAGCCTTGATGTCCCCTTTTCAATGCTCCTTGTCACATCTGAAAGGCATCCATCCATCCAAGGTGACTATGTGACCAACGTCCCTCCAATCCCCAAGGCTGCAAAGCTGTCCTTGGTGGGAACACACCACCCTGTACTCATAGTCCACTCAACACACCTGGAAGAGCCCTGGGTCCAACCTAAGCCCTGGGCAGCGTTTGAATCAGGCAGGCATATACAGCAGCAGTTACCCCAGGGACCACACTAGAAGGGACCATGGCATTTGGATATAGATGGTATAACTCAGTCACTGTGACACCGCCTTCCTGACTAGGGACATCGAGAGGAAAGGTCCAAATTCATCATGGAGAGTTTGGGGTATGCATTTCATTCCTCCATCCCAAGACTCACTCCACACTCCTGCAGAGCAGGGGTTCCCACAGAACTGCCCTGAAACCTGGGTGAGAGATGCCCTCACCCTGAGCTCTCCCACTCTGGCCCTCCTCTGGCCACACCCCTCCGCACAGGTCCAGGAAACAGTGTGGCCCAGGGACATGACCCCTGGAGCCCACATCCACCCTTGCAGACCAAATGCAGGTACGTAGGGATCTGCAGGCCCCTCCCCAGACAGCTGGGCATGCTAGGGCTAAGATGTGGCCAAGTGGCAGCTGTTAGGACAAGAGTTAGGAGCTGGGCTGGGGCTTGGGTGTCCACACATGTGAGCATGAGGCCCACCCCTAGCTAAGGGGTTGGGTGGGATGGGAATACAAGTGAAGATTAGCTGTCCCCTGAGCTCCAGTGCAAAGCCCAGGAAGGACATGAGTTCTAAACTTGAGCTTGGCACCCCATGTTAGTAGGAGAGCATATGTGTTGAGGCCAATGGCAGAATGTATTTTATTCAATTGTTTGTAAGCTTGATTTATAACTTCTAAATATTTAGCCATATGATGAGTTGGTCTCCATCTATAGCCTTGCCCAGGCCCTAAAAATGTTAGAGGTGGCAGGGGTTTACAGGTGATTTAATAAAGTTAGGGGAGTCCATTGTTGTCCTCACAAGGCCATTCTGACCCAGCATCATTAAAATGGCCTCTTCAAAATGTACCCCAAGAAAAAAACTGCTGATGGGAACACAAAATGGGATAATCCCTATGGAGGGAAATTTGACCCCATCTAACAAAATTAAACATGCGTTTACTTTTCATCACGCAAATGTCTATCAGTAGAGGACTGCCTGAATAAATTACGTTCACACTGTGCAGAACTAAAGATCTGTGAAAACGAGCAAGAAAGGTATCTACCCCTTTCGATAGAGCCGTCTCCGCAACATATTATGAAAGAAAAAAAGCCACGTACAAAATGGTGTAACTAATACACTATCTATGAGTAAGAAAGAGAGGGGGAGAACAGAGACTTGCACACCTCATAAACATTCTCACTCACACTCACAAACCACACACCACACAATTGCTTACATGTACAATAAGAGACAATGGAAAGAGAAACCAAAAACTAGCTTAAAATGCAACAACCTACAAACAGCAGGATGAGGGGGAAGTTATTTGCACAAGTATGGAAAATAAGTCAAAATTATAGCACCACTTTGTAACCCTTAATGAAATAATGATGCAGACAATGATGGTCAACACCTGAAATGATCACAAGAGAAAAAGAGAGATGATCAAACATTGTATGATTTGTATTTCTGATGAAAAAACAGTATACCGGCTCAGCGCCTGTAGCTCAGCGACGAAGAGTGTCGGCCACAAGCACCAGAGCTGGCGGGTTCAAGTCCAGCCCGGGCCTGCCAAACAACAATGACGGCTGCAACCAAAACATAGCTGGGCGTTGTGGCGGGCGCCTGTAGTCCCAGCTACTTGGGAGGCTGAGGCAAGAGAATCGCTTAAGCCCAAGAGTTGGAGGTTGCTGTGAGCTATGATGCCACAGTGCTCTACTGAGGGGGACAAAGTGAGATGAAAGAGAGAGAGAGAAACGAAGAAAGGGAAGGAAGGGAAGGAAAGGACGGAAAGGATGGAAAGAAAGAAAGAAAAAGAAAGAAACCTAGACCACCCAAAAATTTTCTCCAAAATAATAATAATAATGAGGCTAAAGAAGAGGAGGAGGAGAAACAAAATTCAACCAAGTTCTCTATCAAGTTTTTCATTTTCTGGAAATACAGAGGACAGAGGAACATGTTCACAGTCACCACGAGCACATAATCAACAAAATCCCAAACAAGGAAAACTCCATAAGGCCTAGTTTCTTCAACAAATAAATTACAAAGAAAAGAAGAGAGACAGAAACCTGTAGACAGTGGTGTTCTGCTGAATGTTTAACACCCAGCTCTTCAGAAAAAGTCACGTCCTTCTGTTTTACCCAACTCCGGCTTCCATAAAAGAATACCACAGACTGAGTGGCTTAAGCAACAGACATCAATTGCTCACAGTCCCGGAGGCTGGAAGTCCAAGATCGAGGTGCCGGCAGATTAGGTTTCTGGTAAGGGCTCTCTTTTGGCCTGCAGACAGCCACTTTCACACTGTGTCCTCACACTGTGAAGAAGGCTCTGGTCTCTCTAATCCCATCATGAGGGCCCCTTCATGACCTCATCTAAACCCAGTTACCTCCAAATATCATCACACTGGCGATTAGGGCTTCATCATTTGGTTGGGGGTAGGAGGGACAAACATTCAGTTCATAGAACCTCTGAAATGGTGTGCTGCTCTAGAGCACTTATGTCTCCCCCACCCCAAAAAAAGAGACTTTAAATATAATCAAAACTTTAAATCCGACCTCCAAAAAAGAAGGGGGGGAGGGGTAGAAGTTTAAATTAATTACACCATTAGGAAGCAACCAGCCAAATCTAGAACATGGATATTGGATATTGTCCTTCACCAGGGCAATGGCAAGGAGAACAAAGTATTCTCTCAAAGGAGAGGGGACTGTACTACATAGTAACCAATAAGTGGATTTTGCTTAGATCCAGATTCAAACAAACTAACAATAAAGACATGCTTCTGGACAGTTGGAGAAATCTGAGTGTGGTTCGGATTTTGGATAGTATGAAGGAATGACTGTGAGCTTTGTAGGTGTGATAAGGGCACGGTGGTGAACAAATCACCAATGTACACGAATCAGATGTACATTGACTATTACAGATGAAATGAGCGTGAGTCTGGAATTTGTATTAAAATATTCCACACACACAAAAAAGGGGGAGGGGTGGCATAGTTTGGCAAAAAGCGATGGTTTTCAAAGCCCAGATGAGTACAGAACAGGTTATTTTACTCTGCACTCACATACAGGTTTGAATACTTGATGATTAAATCAAGTTGATTAATCTGATGGATTTAACAGCAATATTTTTAAATGTCCCCCGAATCAGAATGATCAACTCCAGAGAGAACAGTGCTTTTTATTTTTATTTATTTATTGAGAACAGTGGTTTTTAATTGGGTAATTTTGCTCCCCAGGGAAGATATGGCAGTGTCTGAAGACATTTTTGATTGTGAAAGTTGGTGGGGTGGGAGTGCTACTGGCATCTAGTAGGCAGAACCAGGGATGCTGAACACCCTACAACACACAGGGCAATCCCCATGTCCAGCCCCAAATGTCACGAGCACAGAGGTTGAGGAACCTTGAGATAGAAGTCAGCAGACTTCTAGGTGTTCACAGGAGGGCATCTAAGCCAGCAGGGGAGGCATCCTAAGGAAAAAGAAACACCAAAGGCAAAGAAGCAGAAGGAGGAGCGAAATAAATCATGCAGTATATACAGCTGGCATGGAGGTAGAGATGGGCTTTTTAAAGACAGCCCTTACATGTAATGCTGCAGAGGGGAGACTTTTATTATTCAGGCCTGCATTGCAAATCCATTACACTCCCCTCTGCTTTCCCGCCCCCACATTCACAGCCTAGACTCCACCTCTGAATCCTTCTTAACAGCTTCTATTAATCAGTGAGAGTTGACCTGAGAGTTGAAACCTCTCTGCCACCTGATGTAGGAGATGATGGGACATCCAATGGTTTTAACCAGGGAAGAGATGGCTTCTACTGCAGCTGAGAAAGTTCCCTTGGACAGCGGTGAAGGAGGAAGATAGGCAATGATGGATTCAAAATGGGCCCCGTAGAGAGCAGCCTCCAGAACTGGTCATGACTTGTGCTCTGCAGCCCCACCACCGTAGCAATGGCACTCCAGTGCCCCATTGTCAGCCACCTCCCATCCTGGGCAGGGAGCAGGAAGGCCCATCAGTAATATCAGCAAGCACTGGCTCTGATGAACAGACCAGCAGCCCCCCTGAGCCTCCACAGAGGTCAGGGGGCCCCTAGGGGACTTACAGGCCACTGGAAGAACATGTCAAGGGAACAGGAAGTTGAGAGTGTTGGCAAGATCCAAGCTGGACTGGGGAGGCTGTGAAGATGAGGCAGGCAAACAGTCAGCGGGAAGGTGAAGTAGACAAGCACTGGGTCACCCTGTGAGCAAGGATGAGCTATGTTGGGAGGCCTTGAGTCCAGAGTTTGAGTGCTGAGGCAGGAGGCTCCTGCCAGAGGAGTAGGGGAAGTCAGAGTGAGGCCAAGGCAAGGGGGCCAAGGTGGAGCTGAGGTGACAACAAGGCCTAGAAGTGGCACTGAGCACCAGTGAGCCATGTGGACATCAGTATATTGGCAGAATTGGGGAGAGGAAGTGGCAGCCTTGGGGGGTAGGTGAGGATGATGGTGCACGTGGGAGCCACACAGGGAGAAACTGTTACCATCATTCATTATCAGCAACCTCATTGAAGGCATAACCTGAATGGCCTAGAGGGTGAGGTGGCAACATAGGAGGCCACAGGGGACTGCACCCACTTGGAAAAGGCTGGGCATGTGGCTAAGCAGCTCAGACTCTCTCTCCCAGTGGCAGTGGGTACTGCCTAAAGGAATGAGGTCAGATCTGCATTTTGCAAATCTGGCATCTGTGTACTCTTAGAAGAGGAGCAGTGAGGGTAAGTAACCTGTCCTGGGGAGAGAGGAGCAGTGGCCTTCAGACCCAGCACAGGGCCTTGCCCTGGGCCCTGCACTTAGAGGACCTGTTTTGCTCTTCTCTAGCTGTAGCCCTTCTGTGGGTGACAAGTCTGTTGGGCTAAGGGGATGTGCCCATCCAGGCCCTTGCCTCCTTCTAGACATCACCACAGAGGCCTGGCTCTTTACCCAAATGGCTCCTAGCCCATTTCCAGGGCCACTGATCCCAGGTCATCCTTTGACGACACACCCCACACCAGCATGCCCTCTCCTGTTTGTGATGGCCATGGACTGAGTTTGAATGCGCTAGTAAGTCTGTGTGGGGGGAGCCCCCCACAGTGTGGGAAAGGCTGGGCACACAGGGCAGGTTGGGGGTAGTTGCTGGGGCTGGCTCTGCTCTGCCACTATCTTCCAGAACAGAACTCCAAGGTGTCTGAGAATCCTGCATTTGAACCTGGCTCCGCAGGTCATTATGAAGGTGCCCTTGTCTAGGCTGAAGGATGGAACCTACGTACTAAACCAGTTGTTTGCTTTATTGATAACCTTTGGTTATTTAGCCCTAAACATGTGGCTTTCATCTGTTCTTGTGCCCAGGTCCTGGCTTATGGAGGGAGCACCATTCCTCAGGTATGTTCAAAAAGTAACTTTGTCCTTTGTCTCCTGCCCCGTGAACCTACTCTGCATATATTCATTCCCTCCTCTCCTGAAATCCCAAAGCAAGTCCCACAGCTCTTTTGGTTTCCCTTACTCAGAAGAACATCTCCATCTCAAAAATACAAAAACTTAATCATTTATTTAAATTAAAGCTTCTCCCTGCCGTAGCAGGGAGCTGTGTAGCAAAGATGGAGTGCAAGTCCTTCTCTGCTCTCACTCCTCCTCATGACCCAACCACTCATTGCTATTTTGGCCCCTTTAGGGTTGGATATGAAGGTGGGAGAGGCCAAGAGACGAGCCTTCTAATAAACATCTGCAGAGGAGAGGCAAGGAAGGAGGAAGAAAGAGAAGGAGGAAAATGAGTACGATTTACAAGATTTTTAAGCTTCACCAATATAGTCATTCTTCAGTATGGGGTTCGCTGGTTCCAGAATCCCCACACACAGACACCAAAATACATAGAAGCTTAAATCTCTTCTATAAACGGTGTGGTGTTTGTCTATAACACACACATATCTATGTGCTTTAAATCCTCCCTAGATGATTTCCAATGTAATGCTATGTAAGTTGTTGTTATAATGTATCATTTCTTATTTGTATTTTTTAAATAATTATATTATGGGTTTTTTTCCATCTATGGCTGGTTGAATCTGCAGTTATGGTTGACTGACTATATTATCTTTTGGGGAGTAGAAAGGGAAAATTGGAAGCAGGGGGGCAGGCCTTAGTGCCACCCTCTCCATCAATTAATTCTGCATTTCCATTCAGCTTTATTTGGTACCTGAAGAACTCTGTGGCTTGCAAAAATCATTAGTAGCCTCTACACAGGGCTGCAAGATTCTACTGGAAATGGCCCTCTAAGCAACTAAGACCTCTTCTTTTTTTATTTTATTTTATTTTATTTTATTTTTTGAGACAGAGTCTTACTATGTCACCCAAGGTAGAGTGCCTGGCGTCCACCACAATGCCCAGCTATTTTTTTGTTGCAGTTGTCATTGTTCTTTAGCAGGCCCAGGCAAGGCTGGAACCTGCCATCCTCAGTGTATATGGCCGGCGCCCTGCTGACTGAGCTACAGGTGTGGCTTAGACCTCTTCTTTGTGCTAAAATAGTTTGAACAGAGGGGTCCACACTGTGTTTCTGATGATGTAACCAAAACAGAATACTCCTGAGTCAGGCAAGGTGCCCTCAGCCCTGGACAGCTCCAAACACCCTTTCCTAGAGGGTGTGCACACAGGCACACACAGAGAACACAAACCATGTCCAAAAGTCAGACTCCAACTAGGAGCAGTAACAATGAAATAAAAACCAGCTATTTGTCGGCTCGGCACCTGTGGCTCAACGGGCTGAGGCGCCAGCCATGTACACCTGAGCTGGTGGGTTCGAATCCAGCCCGCCCGTCAAACAACAATGACAGCTGGCCGGGTGTTGTGGCGGGTGCCTGTAGTCCCAGCCACTTGGGAGGCAGAGGTCGGAGACTCGCTTGAGCCCAGGAATTGGAGGTTGCTGTGAGCTGTGATGCCACAGCACACTCTATCCAGGATGACAGCTTGAGGCTCTGTTTCAAAAAAAAAAAAAAAAAACCAGCTATTTGTCAAGAAACAGCTCGGTTGAGTTGCCCATCAACTGAGAGCAAGCCACTGTAAACACACTCACGGAGCAAAACAGGCCAGTGTGTGAAGAGCACCATTCCAACTGCTGTACCCAAGCCCCCTGCTTCTGGGACTCTGGATTTCAAGAACAAAGACCAGCTATGACCAACAGCTCATGAGACACAGGAGCATGTGATACCCAGGCCAGTTGCAGCCTGTAACCCACCCTGACAGGAAATCAGGGATATGCAGGTACCTACTGTGGCCTTTCTACAGAAATACTCAGTTACACTCTGGGGTGTCAACCTCAAGGGTCTGGAACATGCCCCAACCTCCTTAACATCTCCTGGTATCCTCTTCAGGTATCCATTGTCCACAAATTCACCCGCATCCTCCCTAAACCTAATTATACCTTTTCCCTGTTCTGACCCTGGTGGAAAGAGTGCTGGAAGATTATCACATTTGTCTGGAACTCTCTTTGTTTGTGCTAAAATAAGCCCTTCCAAGTTTCTGCAGAGGTCCCCAAGTTCCAACCCATCACAATGCTAGAACGAAGTCCCCATTCACTCCTTCACCTCATGGACTTTCCCTCTCCCTCCTCCAGCAGTCATATTCCAGGATGCTGGAGGCTTTCTTCCCCCTTTCCCACACTTTTTAATTACAAAAACAATACATAAATATATGTTCCTTGTAAAACACACAAAGACACAGGTAGACAGAGGAGAAATGTGGTAGTTCTTGGGTCCAGCCCCAGGCTTCTCCATCTCATTACCTGCTGAAAATTATTTCCTAGACACTTTTTTCTGTGCATTTATCTACCTAGGTGTAGATCTGTTTTTCTTTCTAAATGAAGTCATGCTATACATATCATTCTGCAACTCAAACATCTTATTTTTCTAGACTATTCTCACATACGACTGTGCAGAGGCCACACTATTGTGGTGTTTGGAGGATATTCCTAATAGAAGCTTCCAAACAAAAGGAGGGAAATAGGACTGCATGTAAACTTTTCCAGAAGCACTTTTATGCTTTTCTGCAGCCCGCCTCATCCAGCCAAAGAGTGCGCTCTCCTCCCAGTTCAAAACATCCCTGTCTCCTTGCTATAAGGCATTGCCAGAATTCATCTCAGTAGTCCTTGGATTTGGTAAATATTAAGGAGAAAAAAGAACTTAGTTTCTGCAGAGTAGTTGTGATAGATAGCAACCAGGTTGGAGAAAGAAGACAAAGAGTGGGTCCTGGGTTGCCCATGAACTTAAGGAACCCTTTCTGGGCCTCAGTTTCCTCGTGTAAAGAAAAGAATACTCTAGTAACCCTACTGGTTTAAGGACCAACAGAGATGGAGGGTACAGACATGGCTGTGTGCCCTAGAGCTGTGTGGCTTTAGATAATAACTAACTGGAGAAAAGCTAAATTCAAGCTAGTTACGGAAACGAGGCGTTTCGCAACTTTTACTCGTGGGTTCTGAAGAATTAAAATTCGGACTAAGGAGACGTAGCCCTAATCCTCCCGGGGGTGGCCAGGGCGTCCCCTGCCGGCAGAGGAGGAGACCGACAGCGGTCTCGGCACAGCGCTCTCGGTGACCCTGCTCCTTCTCCAAACCCGCAACCGAGCCACCGGGTCCCAGCCGCTTCCTCGTCCCCGGGTGGCTGGAGAGTCGCAGCGGAGGCTCCTCCGCGGCCTCAGCCCCAAAGACTGGACGAGATGGCCCCTCGCGTGTCGCCGGACCGCCGACAGGCGAGGTAGGGACCCGGGCGTGCGGCCTCTGCAACCCCGAGAACCTGCTCCCCGACACAAAGCCGCGGCCGCGCAGGTGAGCGCGGCGGGGCCACGTGAGCGGGTCACCGTCCAGGGGCCGCGCCGCCGAGCCCCAGCGAGCCGCAGGTTTGAGCCACCTCGGCTCGGAGCCTGGAGCCGCGGGGGCGAAGGTTGGAAAACCAAAGAAAGGAACGGAGAGGGTGGGCGCGGCCCGAGCCCACCGCCACCCCGGCCCCGCGCCCCCAGCCCCCGGCCGCGCTGCCCCGCGGTACTCACCGGCGGCTCGCGTAGCCATTGCCCGGGGAGCCGGCGCCCGGCTCGGGATAGCCGTGCTGCTGCAGGGCTGCGGCCGGGAAAGGGTAGAGGAAGCCGGTGGCCAGCGCCGACCCGCAGAGGCAGCAGCACGCCCAAGGCAGGAGCAGGGCCAGCTTCATCTTGCGCGGCCGCCCGCGGGGACCCCGGGCGCGAAGACGGGCAGGGGCGCACTGGCGCCAGGACCCAACTCGCTGTCCCGGCCGGCAGCAGAACGAGCAAAATCCGGGTCCGAGCTGGAAGTGTCTGGGGGGCGCCCACGCCTCTGTTGGGCCGCCTTTTCAAATTCGGCGAGGTGGGCTCTGCGCCGTCAAAGGGGGCGTGGGGCTTTCTCATTAACCCTCGGCGGCCCGGGGCCGAGGAGGCGGCAGTGGCGGCAGCGCTGGGGTGCGAGCTCCTCTGCGGGTCCCCGAAGCCGCGCTCGGCCAAAACCAGACCTCATGCTAGGACCCCAGACACACTACAACCTCCTCAACTGAGCGGTCTTCAGGGCCATAAAGGCGTGTGGAGCACGCATTCTGTTCTAATAGTTTAAACCGGGCGATGTTTAATCCCAACACTGCCCTCTATATTAGGTGATACCATCCCATTTATCGTAGTAGAAGCTGAGGCTCAAAAAAGTTAAGCCAGAAAAATTCGTGTCCTCTGCTTCTTGTGCAGGATTCTTTAGATCAAAGCACCATATGCCTGGAGAGGCCAGCCAGGGCCTTCTTGGAATCTCCTTCCTCTTTAACCCCCAGCCCCCACCTGGCCAGCTGGCTATTCAAGGAGAGAAGCACCTGGGAGTAGTGAAACGCTCCCTTTGGGATGAAACCAAGTTGTCCCTAGAGATTCATGAAGCATCTGATCTGGAAGAGGCTCCGGGAAGATGTGCAGCCCTGTCTTGTAGGAAAGACAAGCTGAGCCTCGGATCCCACTCTGAGTGAGCCCAAGGCCAGCCTGGCCCCAGGTTGGTCTTTTCTGGGCTGCCGGATTCTGGTGGACCCTGCCCCAAGGGTCAGGTAGGATGGGAAATCCAGCCTGTGCACCACTGTAGGTTGGGAGCCTTTTCCCAATTCTCCCAAAGGCATGCTAAGGGCTGGGCTGTCCCCAGGACCAGCGGGGCGTCCCTAGCCTGGAAAATGCCTTTGGGAAAGTGAGAAGCCATTAATGCAGAAGTGCCTGGTGGACTGCATCGTGTTTTGTAAAAGGATCATGGGACTGTTGTTAGAGGAAGACAGGAAGATGCTGTTGAAAATGTGATGGGAGGCTCGGCGCCTGTGGCTCAACCGGCTAAGGCGCCAGCCACGTACACCTGAGCTGGTGGGTTCGAATCCAGTCTGGGCCTGCCAAACAACAATGACGGCTGCAATCAAAAAATGGCCAGGCATTGTGGCCGGCGCCTGCAGTCCCACCTACTTGGGAGGCGGAGGCAAGAGACTCGCTTGAGCCCAGGAGCTGGAGGTTACTGTGAGCTGTGATGCCATGGCACTCTACCCAGGGTGACAGCTTGAGGCTCTGTCTCAAAAAAAAAAAAAGAAGAAAATGTGATGGGAACAGCCAGCTTTAGTGACCTCTTGTACACGTGTCTCAATGTGTACTCATATTTACATTTTCCATATGATATGTACCCTCTTGTGTATCAAGATACTATACCCAACCTCCTTCACCCTCTCCCCTAAACTAACCATCCTGTTCACTCAATTCCTTCAAATCTCACATCCACCTCAGCTTTTTTGTTTGTTTGTTTGTTTGTTTGTTTGTAGAGACAGAGTCTCACTTTATCGCCCTGGGTAGAGTGCCGTGGCGTCACACAGCTCACAGCAACCTCCAACTCCGAGTCTTAGGTGACTCTTCTGCCTCAGCCTCCCGAGCAGCTGGGACCACAGGCGACCGCCACAACGCCCAGCTGTTTTTCCTCTTTGCAGTTCGGAGGCCAGGTTTAAACCCACCACCTTTGGTATATGGGGCCAGCGCCTACTCGCTGAGCCACAGGCACTGCCCCCACCTCAGCTTTTGTTGGTGTTTGTTTTGTTTTGTTTTGTTTGTGACAGAGTCTCTGTCACCCTGGGTAGAGTACCATGGCATCATCATAGCTCACAACAACCTTAAGATCCTGGACTCAAGTGACCCTCCTGCCTCAGTTTTTCTATTTTTAGTAGAGACGGAGTCTTACTCTTGCTCAGGCTGGTCTCAAATTCCTGAGCTCACGCAATTCACCCAGCTCAGCCCCCTCCAATCTCAGCTTTTTAAATGGAATTTCCACACTTTCCAAGTCCTGAGTCTCAGTCTTAAGAGTCAGGGTTTGTGGTTGAATAGCCTCCTAATGGGATCACTTCCTTCTTGTCACCCTCCATTCCTCCCTTGAGGATTAAAAGATTTGGAGAATTTGAGTTATCAAGGGGTTTTCAGTGCCTCCCCCAAAAGGAATCTGAACTGTGCTCCTTGGGCAGTTGGCCAACACCTAATAAATGGTGAGGTCATTCCCCCCAGGGATTTGTAAGCGTTCTGTCTTCTACCTACCCCTCCTGTACACGCATAATGAGATTTTAAAGATCAGAGAAATACCATGTTGCTGTAAATTGGCCTTACACTGGGGCAGTACAGTAAGGAAACAGGAATTTTATTTATTATCTTAAACTCATTTTTCCAGTGCCATGGGCAGTACCCAATTTAGAAGGGCCATGGAGAAATTGTGAGACAAAGAGGCAACACTATTCCATAGAGTGCAGGATTACTTGAAGACAAAAATCTTTAGATAAAGACTGAAAATATCCTAGAAACTTCAGGATTGAGGCAGTTGTCTGAGTTTGGGTCTCTTCTTCATGTCCAGGCCAATAAGTTCATTATGGCCCATGAGTATGTACTAAGCAACTTCTGTGTGCCCAACACTGTGCTGGGTACAACAAAAACTATTAAAAATGCAAATAGCATAGTCCACAGTTTTTACACTATTCTTTGGAAAGGCATTAACATTGGTTTGTGTCCTTCAAGAGACAGCAGGCAAACTGGACAGATTTTCTTCAAACAAGAGATGGTTCTATTTCAATGGTGAGGGGTAAAAAGACAAAGATGCATGAAGTAAATAAAAGCTGATATCACTTGCTCCATCCAACCCAAAGTTCCAATCTGCTTCCAGTTCCCCTAGTAACCTGCTGGGTGATCTGGAGCAAATTCATCTCCTCTCTGGACCTCCCCAGCATCTTCATCTATAAAAGGAGGAGGGTGGGCTGGCTTGTCTCTGAAGACTTCCAACGCTGGTCTTCTGTAATTCACTCTTCCTTTCATCCTCCACTCCAGCCTCCAAGGCAACTGTGGACAACACAACTATTTGAAGCTGCCACTCTTGTAGGCAAGATTTTCAGCTGCAGCACCATCCAGCAGAGCTATAGGAGCCAAGAAAAAGAAAGAGGGACTCCGTGGCATTGCCCCTCTATCCTCTCCCAGAGAATACCAGCTAGTAGAGTCCCAACTCTGAGGAGCACCAACTGTGTGACTTTGGACAAGTCACCTAACCTCTCTGAGCATCCTCATCTATGAAATCAGAGTAATAACAACAGTATTTCATTTATGGATTTGCTAAAAGGATTAAATGAATAACTCACATAAAGTGCTTGGTACAGTGTGCCCGGCACATTGTAATCCTCAACACATGAATTGTTATTGCTATTTTCAGGGCTTTGCTGCGGGATTAAGTGAAAGGATGCCACACATCTCAAACTCCCAGGGTGGGGCCAGCCAGGAGATTTATACCTAGGAGTACTCAGAGCTTTCTCAGAGGACTGTTGGAGCCATGAGATAAATTCAACACATCTTACTCCACGGTCAACAATTTTAAATAAAACTTTATTTTTTAAAAAAATAGAATATTATTGAGTGAAAGGTGAAATTTGCATTATTTTAAAAGATAAAACACTGCAAAAGTGGGAGAGATGGGCAGCCCTAAAATAAAGGACTTGGTAGAGCCCTTGGAAGGGCTGAGTTTTCTGCCTCAGAATGTTAGCTGCAGCTGCCACCTCCCACCCACAGAGCCATCGTCCTATGGCCTCCCACCAGGCCTCCACACAAGAACTTTTCTCTGTATTTCAAAACTATGCCTCAGCATTCCCCAAACACAGCTAAAACCTCCAGAGAGGCAAAAGCCAATGTTGCCAAGAGCCCAAGTAATCTAGCATTAGCGGTTTGGAGTTGGGTCTCAATGCCTCTTCCTCCTCTCTTCCTTGGTGACCTTCAGCAATCACAGAAGCCCCCCAAGTGCACACTGAGGCCCACTAAAATGGAAGCCGGACAAGTAGGGCTCACTGTTTACAAAATGCTTTCTCAGCCTTTAGGTCCTCAGCTGGTCACAGCAACGCTCTGACTAGAACAAGGCAGCAATTACAATGACCATCTCCATCCGCAGACAAGGAGCCAGAGGTGACTTCCCCAGGATCTCGTGCTTCACCCGTTCTGTAAGTGCAAAAGTGCCTTAGAAACACGGTTGTTTGTACAAAGAGGGATCAGATTTCTTGATGGAAGAAGATAAGCTACATCAGAGAAGCGGGCTCCGGGCAGTTTTGCTTCCAGGCCTTTCTGATAAGAAAATATCAGTCAGCATCCTGACCAAAAATGTCGGTCTTCAGCCGACAAAAAGCAGATCTTCACTTCTGCTGAAGTCAGCAGAGCGAGCCACTGAACAGGGGGTAAATACTCATCAAGCTGAAGCCAAGGTAAATATTGACCTCTTGGCATGATAAATCCTCCTGTTAATCTAAAACAGAGATCCCCCCTCATCGCCCTATAGAACACAGATTCTGCAATTCTTCCAGAAGTTCCGGAAGGCAATGGTAGGAGCTGAGGGGTTTTCATCCCGATTTCTCCGCAGCCCATGCTTCCAGCTGTTCCGGGACAACACAGGCATGAGCTGGAGCTAGCTCAAGGTAGCAGAATCGCAACAAAGATGCGTCTTCATTTTGCTGAGCGCTTTCATACCTGGCTGGGGCAAAATGCAAACAGAGCAAGGATATTATAGAAAATCCAGACTCTGAATTTTCTTCTTTACCTGAACATCCCAAAATTCCACCCAGGCCCTATAAAAGCAAACCTTTCTTTACATACTTACAAGTGTTTTTTTCCCCAAACATTGGCAGTGAACTAGACATTTAAAAGACAGCAAATTAGATGGCTGCTACAATAATCCATAATATCAAGTGGAAGTTTTACAGTGTGTGTATGTGGGGGGGACTTTCTAAAGCAAAACCTGGTGGCTAATGCCTGTAATCTCAAAACTTTGGAAGCTGAGGCAAGATCATTTGAGCTCAGGAGTTTGAGGCTGCAGTAAACTATGATGATGCCACACCATGCCAGCCTGGGTGACAGAGCAAGACTCTATCTCCAGAAAAAAAAAAAACTGGAGCCTACCCAACAGCCAATGCGGAAAGCCCATCTCTAATGTGGTGGTAAATCTATCCACTTGCTGAAGTCGCCACAGCTGAACAAGCGCTTCCTAAGGAGCTTAACAAGATCACTTCATGGAAAATGGAAATGAAGACTAGAAATATAAAATAGAGAAGAAGCAACACTCACTGGGGGGTGTTGAGCTTATGGGCTCCCCAGGCATAGGCATGAAGACCAAGGGAATTTAGATACAATGAATCCACATTATAATGTGCTCCCCAAAGATGCCAGGGCTCCCCACCCCAGCTTTCCACACCCCCTCTAGGCAGCCCTTCAGGCTCCCATGGCAAAACAAACCATTTGTGTGGGGAGCTGGGCACCACCAGCCACCAGTTGGACTTAGAGAAGAAAAGACAAAGGAGAGGTGAGCCAGATCTCCAAAGCTATGCAGGAAAAGGGAGAGCCCCAGGGATGAATTTGGAAGCAATGAATGGAAGGTAAGAGCTGGAGAAACCAGGTAATGGGGTTGTCACAGTTGGATTTAGCTGCATTGGAGGAGGGGTAGGGGTGATTTGCCCTTGACTCTAGTAGGCATCCGGGCAAAGAGCGGAGTCGCACCTGGTGGAAATGTTGTGATTCAGGGGAATGGACCACCTTGAAACTATGACTAAACCAGTGGTTCTCAACCTTCCTAATGCCTTGATGTATTTTCATTGTTACAAAGGGGTCATGACCCACAGGTTGAGAAGCGCTGCTCTAGACCCTAAAGCAGGCGTCCTCAAACTTTTTAAACAGGGGACCAATTCACCGTCCCTCAGACCACTGGAGGGCCAGACTATAGTTTAAAAAAAAAACTATGAACAAACTCCTATGCACACTGCACATATCTTATTTTGAAGTAAAAAACAAAACAGGAACAAATACAATTCACGCCAACTCATGTGGCCTGTGGGCCGTAGTTTGAGGACCCCTGACTTAAAAGATGAGACAAAATAGAACCAAAACACCCTTACTCAGTGTTAGCCGTAATAAGAGGTGTTATCAATAAGAGGCTTCAAGTAAAGAAGTAATCAAATGCACACAAAAAGGTGGAGTTGTGATTAGATAATAGGAATTTCAAACTGTGTCCCTGTATGTGAGTATCATATCCTACAGCCTTGACTATTAGAAAATTCTTTCCAGGCTCGGGGCCTGTGGCTCAAGCGGCTAAGGCGCCAGCCACATACACCTGAGCTGGTGGGTTTGCATTATTCGGCCCGGGCCTGCCAAACAACAATGACGACTGCAACCAAAAAATAGCTGGGCGTTGTGGCAGGCGCCTGTAGTCCCAGCTACTTGGGAGGTGGAGGCAGGAGAATAGCTAAAGCCGAAGAGTTGGAGGTTGCTGTGAGCCGTGATACCGTCCATAGCACTCTACCCAGGGCGACAGCTTGAGGCTCTGTCTCAAAAAAAAAAAAAAAAGAAAGAAAATTCTTTCCAACACTCAAATGTACCTTCTATCTAGTGATCCTTTACCAAGGAACAAACATTTGTTATCTTTTTTTTTTTAGAGACAGAGTCTCACTTTGTCACCCCCAGTAGAGTGCTGTGGCGTCACAGCTCACAGCAACCTCCAGCTCTTGGGCTTAGGCGATTCTCTTGCCTCACCCTCCCAAGTAGCTGGGACTACAGGCGCCCGCCACAACGTCCAACTATCTTTTTGTTGCAGTTTGGCTGGGGCCGGGTTTGAACCCACCATCCTCGATATATGGGACTGGCGCCCTATTCACTGAGCCACAGGTGCTGCCCAAACATTTGTTATCATGTTCTTCCTCAATAAAACTGGATTTCTACTGCTGGTATGACCAGTGAAAAGTCTGGGCCATCACCCTCATCTTCTCTTGAGTCTCTTGCATCTTACATTGCAAGATACATTAGCTCTTCCACTTTCTGCTTTTATATGAAGCCAGTTGGTTATTTCCAGTCTTCCTAAGTCTTCTTGCATCATGATGGACCCAGGTTGACAATCTAATATAAATCTCATCCCTCTGGCTACCAGGCAAAGATTGCAGGGGAGGTCTGTGAACTCCTTAAATTTTGGACAACATGGTTAGTCTGAACAAAAGGGCATGTTCCTGGAAAGAAAACATTCACTTTTATTAGATTCTCAATGGAGACTATGACCTCCAAATGATAGAAACTATCCCTGTAATTTAATCAACTCCTGGAGAAAAGGCTGATGACAGATCTGATGTAAAAAATGCACTAATGAACCTAAAACATCTAATCATACCAGAGAACAAGGAAGCTACCAAAGACTGGGGTCATAGCACAAGGACTCAGAAGCCAAATTAAAGATGAGACAATCTGAGCATCAGTAAGAATAATGTCTACAGGTTTGGCACCTATAGCTCAGTGGCTAGGGCACCAACCTCATACAACAGAGCTGGTGGGTTCGAATCCAGCCCAGGTCTGCCAAACAATGACAACTACAACTCCCCCCCAACAAAAAAATAGCCGAATGTTGTGGCAGGAGCCTGTAGTCCCAGCTACTTCGGAGGCTGAGGAAAGAGAATCGCTTAAGCCCAAGAGTTTGAGGTTGCTCTGAGCTATGATGCCACAGCACTCTACCGAGAGTGATAAAGTGAGACTTTGTCTCCAAAAAAAGAAAAGAAAAAGAAAAGAAAGGGGGAACCTATAGCTTAAAGAAGATTAAAGAAGAAATCAAAATGGAACCTATAGCTTAAAAGACTACAAAGCAATAGATATATAAATTCAAAGTGTCAACTTTTTGACTTTAATTAAAGCATAAACCTCATTTGGATCCTTAGTAAAATAAATGATATAAAGACATGAGACAATGGAGGAAATTTAAATGCTGACTGGCTATCTGATGATTTTTAATGAGTTATTGTCATTTTTTTAGATGAAATAGTGATACATTATTTTTAAAAAGGAATATTTTTTAAAAGACTATTTTTTATAGATATACATTGACATATTCATGGAAGAAATAACATAATAGCTTCGCTTTGCTTCAGAATAATCTAGGAGATAGGGAGAAGGGAGGTATATGTGAAACAAGCTTGACCCATGAGTTGGTCATTGTTAGAGCTGGGTGATGAGCACATGCCCCTTATTATACTTTTCCCTCTCCTTTCATAAATTTAAAAATGTTCACAATAAAAATAATTAGCAGGCTGAGCGTGGTAGCTCATGCCTATAATTATAGCACTCTGAGAGGTGGAGACGGGTAGATTGCTTTATTTGAGCTTAGGAGTTCGAGACTACCCTGAGCAAGAGTGAGACCTTGTCTCTACTAAAAACAGAAAAACTAGATGGGCATTGTGGCAGGTACCTGTAGTCCTAGCTGCTTGGGAGGCTGAGGCAAGAGGATCAGCTAAGCCTGAAAGTTTGAGGTTGCTGTGAGCTATGATGCCACAGTACTCTACCCAGGGCAACAGAGTGAGGCTCTTTTCCAAAAACAAAAAAAAGTTAGCAATTAAAAATATAACCATTTTTTCAACTTGTTTGGTAATGAAGAAAGCCCAGTATGAATATCAGTTCTTAGGCATTGTCACTGTGTTATTTTCAAATAAAATTTCTAAGTAGTACTTTAAAATTCAAAAGTTATTTTATGTTATGTAATTTTTTATTTAGAAACAGAGTCTCTTCTGTGGACCTGAGTTGAGTGCTATGCCATCATCATAGCTCACAGAAACCACAATCTCCTGGGCTCAAGTGATCTTCCTGCCTCAGCCTCCCAAGTAGCCAGGACTACAGGCACCTGTCACAATCCCCAGCTAATTTTTTCTATTTTTAGCAGAGACAGAGTCTTGCTCTTGCTCAGGTTGGTCTGGAACTCCTGCGCTCAGGTGATCCACTGGCCTCGGCTTCCCAGAGTACTAGGATTATGAACACAAGCCACAGCATCTGGCCCAAACATTATTTTAAAATACCATTTGGTGTGGCCCAAGTTTGTGTGGCAAGTTTTGGATAACTTGATTAATTCTATTAATTAACTTGATTAATTCTAACACGTTAGAAATATCTAAAGTTTTTTTCTATAGAAGAAGAGGGGGGAAAAATCCTTATAAGCAGTCACAGTTGTTTGCCCAGGTATATCACCCCATGCTGCTGAACGTGGGTAAGCCATGACATGAAATACCAGTAGGATTTTGACAATTTTTTACTACATCATTGAGGAAAAGCAATTCATGTTTTATTTAAATTAATTCTTTATGTGCTCTTCATTCCCAGTTGAAAAAAAATATTGCCAACCAAAGGCTAATGTCTGTTTAAAAATTAACAGTGTATGGCCAGGTGCAGTGGCTCAGACCTGTAATCCTAGCATTCTGGGAGGCCAAGGTGGGTAAACTGCTTGAACTCAGGAGTTCGAGACCAGCCTGAGTAAGAACAAGACCCTATTTCTATTAAATTAAAAAACAATTTTTTTAAAATTAACAATGTAATTTTAGGCATCACTGAGGAAACACTAATTTAGAACAAGCGTTTAAAGATTGGTTCAACAGGGCGGCGCCTGTAGCTCAGTGGGTAGGGTACTGGCCCCATATACTGAGGGTCACAGGTTCAAACCCGGCCCCGGCCAAACTGCAACAAAAAAATAACCGGGCGTTGTGGCGGGCACCTGTAGTCCCAGCTACATGGGAGGCTGAGGCAAGAGAATCACTTAAGCCCAGGAGTTTGAGGTTGCTGTGAGCTGTGAGGCCACGGCACTTTACCAAGGGCGATAAAGGAAGACTCTGTCTCTACAAAAAAAAAAAAAAGATTGGTTCAACCACCATGGGTTATGAAAACACTTCTCCAGTCCTAAATTATGACAAAGCATTTCTAAAGTAATTAAAATACATATTTGTGATGGGGAGAGGAAATAGTTTCTCTTGTGTAGGTTTCCAGTCTTGAGAACAATACCTTCCTTCTTGGCATTAGCACTATAGCAGGCAGGTGTACCTTGGGGGAGGCTGACACTTCTTGATTACACAGGAAGCTCTGTGCCCAGGGGATTCTGCCCTCCCCTCTCCTCGTTCCTTTCCAATATTAGTAAACAGCTGGTGATTTAATCAAAGCTTCAAAGGTTGGTGATAACAGGTGGTGACAGACTGATGCCCTGCAGCCCAGGTGAATAACAGCATAGTAGCCAAGACTGACTTCATATCAAACCTGCGGCAAGTATGGCTTCAGAATTGGGGGATATTATTTTCAGTTCCCAGGAAAGGAGAAAAACACATTTTCTGGGGTTCGGACTCACACTAGACAACAGGGTGGAATGCTTCACCATTTTCAAATTCATAGGGTCTCTATGAGTAGTTATAGCAAAAGGGAAATTATGGAAAGCAATAAAACACATCCAGAAACTGAGGAGGAAACACACAAGGTAGCAGAATCACCGAACAAAAGCAGTAGACCTTTAGGGAGCCTATGGTTCAATCTCATTACCTTATGGTAAAGCAGGCCCAGAGAGAAGTGACTTGTCCCCAGTCCCAGTAAAATAGGAACAGTGCGAAGCTTGGAATTCACTTTTGATTCCCAGAGAGAGGCTCTTCACACCAGTCTGATAAATATGGTCTGAGGCATTCAAGGTCCAAAGCAACAGCTTACCCAGGGTAAGGGCCGGGTGAAGTCATCAGGTAGGCACTCACAGCTCAGCAGCTCACTGAAGAGCTTCAGGGAGGCCACTGGCATAAACCCACCTTGGTTCTGCTGACCTCAAGCTTAGGGGCTCATGAGAGCATCCTAGGTGGATGAATTATCACACAGGTCTCTCTGGTCTGTTCTAAAGCTTTGAGGATTTGCCTCAGTTCAAAAATTTGAAAACAACCAGCAATGTAAATATATCAGTGAAGCTTGAGCTACCCTCTCTAGGATATTAAGAAAAATTACCCAGGCTAGGTGCCTGTAGCTCAAGCGGCTAAGGCGCCAGCCACATACACCAGAGCTGGCGGGTTCAAATCCAGCCTGGGCCCGCCAAACAACAATGACAACTACAACCAAAAAAATAGCTGGGCGTTGTGGCAGAAGCCTGTAGTTCCAGTTACTTAGGAGGCTGCCGCAAGAGAATCGCTTAAGCCCAAGAGTTTGAGGTTGCTGTGACCTGTGATGCCATAGCACTCTACCCAGGGTGACAGCTTGAGGCTCTGTCTCAGAAAAAAAGAAGAAGAAAATTCTCTAGACATGTACATTCAGCAAAGTCATCACAGATTGTCCGGGTACCCTCTCTCATTCCGGAGGAGGCTGGCCCCTGTAACAATCATGTCTAGTGAGGGAGTCAACAAGCAAAGCGAAAGAGGGTAAATGACAGCTGGGTAGAGCCCCCCCAATCCCTTTGAGGACAGGACAGCTACCCACCCCCGTGCAAGCTGGCCAGGGAAACCAGACTATTCTCCAGAGTAGACTGTCTAGCTGGAAACAAGAGTCGGGTGTAGGAATTTACAGCTTCATCCACCAGCTTGTCTTCAGGCAGATAACCTCACCTCCAGGACCTCAAGACCTCAAGGAACAGAAGCCACGATTCTTGATGTCTCTTCTAAAGCCGCCTGTCTGCCCTGCCTCCTTACCCCTTCCCCACCTACAAGAACTTTTCTTCCTCCCAGGGCGACTTTGGACCAGATCTTGAGGCTGGGAGGCCCGCCCCAGTCCGCCCGCTCGTGCCCGGCCTGGCTCACGGGTGCAGCCGAGTCGTGCTGGGACAGCTCTGGGCTGCCTCCGGGGCGACTAGTCGCGGGCCGCTACACGCGCAGATCGGCTGACAAAGGAAAGAGGCTGATCCGCCAGCCTCTGGGTGGGAAGCAATCAGAATCGGGGTCTATATGACGGGGAACGAATGAATGAATACATGAATGAATAGACAGCGATGAAGCAGTGGTGGGGAACCACTGAAGGTGTCCTCGGTGGGGTGCCCTCCACTTCCCTGAAGCCGCCAGGACAGTCTCTCACCTCTCAGACTCGGAGCGCAGACTCAGCCCAGTCACCCTGTCCCTGCCCGAACACCTCGCAGCCCCCTGGAGGTGCCCGGCGGCGCAGAGCGGCAGTGAATTCAAACCCGCGTTCGACCACCGGCAAGTGCCTGTCCCGAGGGCAGAATAAGCCGAGGCCCCGGCACCGCCCTGCCCAGCGCGGCAGCGGCCCCTCGCAGCAGCCTCTGTAGCCCCTTACCTGCCCGCCTCGGTGGCCTCACTCCGGCTGAGAGCGGTCATCGCAGCCCCTCCACCTAGCGCCTCGGACAGCGCGGCCAAACAGGGCACCGCGGGTCCCCACCCGCCCGCGAGAGCCCGCCTCCACCCGCCCATTGGCTGCTTGCGCGGGACGGGTCCAGCCCATTGGCCATTCCCCTCCACCCGGGGGGGCGCAAGCCCCACACAGATCGCAGAGCTCCATCCCCTACATAGTAAGGTCCGGAAGTCAGGGCCTGGGCTGGCACCTACTATCCTTCAAATCGAGGGGGTCATGTGTCCCCTCCAGGATTGGAGGTCAGAGTTCTCTAAAGGTGCCAATTCCCACCGCTTCTATCCCCTCTCAATCTTGAGCTCCAGATTGTTTCAATTTTATAGGAAAAATTGATGGAAAGCGTAGGGGATTTTGAATGTGCGAGGTAGCCACCAGGTGCCCCAGTGGGGAGTAGTCTGGAGGCCTGAAGGTGACTGGAGATTAAGGGCACAGGCCAAAGAGTTCAGGCTGTGAAAATGAACTAGGCTGAACTGGGCAACGATAATGGGCCCAAAGGTCCTAATTCTCCAATTTGCCTGGCTTATAAGCTTCTCTCTCCTATCCTTGCCAGTGGTTAGGTGGGGGAAGGGGGGGGCACAGGTCAGATTTGGTCCCGTTCCCAACCCTCTCCTACAATGTCTTGGCTCTGCTGTCATGGAGGGAGGACATCTGTCATGAGGTAGGGGTGATGGTGACTCAAGGGGAGCCTTCACCTGGGAGCAGAGCCCAGACTAAAGCACCCAGAGCAGGAACTCTTCCTCCAGCTCCCTTAAGGGTTCCCTATAGTAGGGAGACCAAAGGGGAGGGAGGGCCAGAGCCAGCTTAATCCCTGCGTTTACCCACCAGAACAAGAGCAGAGGCCCTTGTCCTGCTCTCTCCTGTCTTTGGTCCATATAAGCCATTATAATCTCCCCAGCTGCAGGAGCTTTTAGGCACAGCTACTGCACCTGCCCAGAGTGAAATGGGTAACCTACACCTCAAGACAGCCAGCTACTGCTTTCCAGCACCTCAGCACTGGGGGGTTGGGCGTGGGGAGGACAGGATGCCAGGCAAACTGACAACACACCACTGTACCCACCTCAAGGCTTTTTCACCCTGCTTAGAGGGCAGCCGTTCAACCCCTTCCCCAGCAGAAAAGAGAGGAAACAGGTGCTTCAGCTGTTATTTATTGACATACAAGTAGGCTCTATAGCAACATGCCCAGAGGCAGCTGCAGTAGAAAGGAAAATGGAAGAAAGTGAGGGTGGAATCGTGTCTGCAGCAAAAGGTGAAAGGTGAGCGGAGTGCAGGACAGAAGAGCACAGCGCACAGGGCGGGAGTAGGGAGGCCATGGGGCTGGGAAAGCAAGTAAAGGCCAAAGACTGCTTCAGCTGGAATCACTGCCCCATGCCCTAAGGCCCCTACTCTTGCTGGCTGTCTCCTGACCCCAGGCCAGGGCTGGGAGTCCTCTGGGCATCCATTTTCCGCAGAAAAGAGAAACCAAGAACACACAGGAGAGGGAGCTGTTGCCCTCTTGCCATGGGCTCTGGGGGCTTGGAGTCTTGCATTCCTCCTTTGTCCCTTGCTTGGGTGGGGCCACATGATGGGCAAGCCAGGCTGTTGAGCTACCCCACCCAAGCAGAGTCTACAAACAGCCTTGTTTCACAGTGGCATTAATCTTCTCCCTGGTGTTCCAGCCCACCAGTGCCACACTATAGCCCAGAGTGAGCTCTACAAGCGTTGCTGGCCTAATGGACAGGTCGGGGGAAGGGGAAGGAACAGGGGCTGAAAGAGGGGCTCTGGAGTCCATCACGGCACAGGCACTACACGCATGGTGTTGGTGAAGCCGGAGCCAGGGCGCCACCCGGTCAACACAATGACCACATCTCCCGACTTGAAGAAGCCTCGGGCCTTTCCTGGAGGAAAAAAATGAGGTTAGTGAGTAAAAGCCGAGCAAGGCAGGTCCTCCCAGCCCACAGGCAGAGGCAGCAAGCAAAGCTGGTTGACCATTCCTTCTTCCACCACCAGATGGCGCCAGCCTCACGGCCCAGGCAAAGGGCATGAGAGAGACCCTGAGACTTAATCACTTAGGTGGCAGAGTTGACAGGGACCTTTGGACATCATTCACTTTACAGGGTAGAATGTCTTGCCCAAGGTCAGTTAGTTGCTTCCTTTCATCCTGTAACATCCTACCTTATACAGGGACAAAGGCCATATCAGTACATTATCTTGTGTGCTACCCTCCACAGTGTAGAAGCTCTAGCCAATTTTATTATTTTATTTTAAGACAGAGTCTTATTCTGTCACTCTAGAGTGCCATTCCATCATCACAGCTTACAGCAACCTCCAACTACTTTCCAGTGATTCATCTCAGCCTACCAAGTAGCTAAGACTACAGGCACCCAGGCCGGGAGCTGTGGCTCACACCTATAATCCTAGCACTCTGGAAGAGGGAGATGGGTGGATTGCCCTGAGCACAGGAGTTCGAGACCAGCGTGAGCCAGGGCAAGCCCTCTTCTCCACAAAAAAAAAAAAAAAAGAAAGAGGCCAGGTGTTGTGGAGAGGACAACTGTAGTCTCAGATACTTCACAGGCTGAGGCAAGAGAATCTCTTAAGCCAAAGAGTTTGAGGTTGCTGTGAGCTTGTGATGTCAGAGCACTCTACCAAGGGCCACAAAGTGAGACTCTATCTCAAAATAAATAAAACAAAAATAAATAAATAATAAAAAGACTACAGGCACCTACCATGCCCGGCTATTTTTTCTATTTTTAGTAAAGATGGAGTCTCACTCTTGCTCAGCCTGCTCTTGAACTGAACACAAGCAATCCACCCTCCTCAACTTCCCAAAGTGCTAGGATTACAGGTGTAAGCCACAATGCCTGACCCGCCAATTTTTTTTTTTAAAACCAAACAAACCTCAGTAATGAACAGATGCTAAAGAATAAACAACTTTGCTTTGAGCCCCAAACTAGAAGAATGAGGTTGAGGGACTAGTTGCTCAGCCCTACTCAAAAAGCCCCACTTTTCCTCTTGGGCTCTGCCTGGGACTGCAAGGGATGGAAGAGGATTCAGAATATTCACTGAGGGTGAGGAGGGGTTGGCTGGGCTTCTTGCCCCCTAAGGTCTGCATGTTCACTTTCTGTTCCCCAAACTTTCAGGGCCTAAGAGAGACCAGTATTCAAGAACTGCCACACCGCTAGGCTTCTAACCCTTGCTCCCAACTACGCACCAACATTCATGGCCAAGTTCACCCGGAGGTCCACATCCTCAGCCCAGGCTTCCTGGACTGGGTCCTTGCATAAGACAGGGAATATGCCACGGTACAGATGGGCCTGGAGAGCTGTCTGGGGATTTCGTGTCACAGCAATAATGGGGGCACGTGGGCGGTATCTGGCCACCTGGTGAGCTGACCTGAGATGGAATGGGGACAAACAGAAGAGACCATTACACAGGGCCCCAGGTGTCTCAGGGTCTTCAGCAATTGCTCCCCTCTAATACTCACTATGCCCATGTGAAGGCTCTGGCCACTTCTGTTCCATGGGACCCTTCTGAGTGCAGGGAATGGCTTCCGAAGGCTGGGGCAGCCCCTTATCCTGTACCCCCTACAGCACACTATGCTATCATTTGCCCTCTACCCCTTCCCAGAGGCTAGAACCTCAGGATCATCCCGACCCCGCATGGTCAGTCTCACCCACTTAACCCACATGGCCCACACCCTGAACTCTGGCACAGAAAGGCAGCCCTGGCCCAGCCTCACCAGCACCCATTCCTCTGCTGCTGGCGATATCTACAAGCCAAGCAGCATGCAGACACCTGACTCTTGACATCTGCAGAGGACAGTATCAGAGCTGACCGGCCTCTTGGGAGTCAAAACCAGGTTTCACTACTATTATGCCCTTTCCCCACCCCATGTGGGGCTCCTTGGTCCCTAAAACAGGCCCAACACTGAGCTCTAGGGCCCCAGAGTCAAACCTGAGTGTCTACCTAAGTGAGGCCTGGCAATCTAGGCCTAGAGTGATGGCACGGAGGGGTGGCTCTGCCTGTCAAGTTTCCTCCGAAAGGCAGAGAACCCTTTGAAGCCCCTCTGCCAGGTGTTTCCTTGAACACTGACACTGAAAATTTATAGTTGCAGATGTGTCTCAAGAGTTAGGGAAGGACCCGCAGAAGGAACTGGGCCCCAGAAGGTAAGCTATGAGGACATTCAACAGGTGTCAGGGAAACTTAAGACACCACAGCAGAGAACCCCCTGTGCTTCAGGCCTGGCCTTCATACAAGGCCTTCGGAGGGAAGCAGTTACTGAAGTCAGGACTACTGGTGTGAAATCCCAGACTAGAGCTAAAAATAGCCAAATAGCCATGCTTGGACCTTTTTACAAAGGTCAACCCTTTTGGTAGGAACCGTTTAGCCAAGAGTGGCAGGCTGGAACTTCTCAAGAGGGCTCTGCAGAGCTGTGTCCTGGCTCTCAGGGTAGCCCACCTGCTCTCCACCACCCTCCTCCCTTCCAGGAAACCCTCCCCCTCCACCCTGTGGGCAGGGATCCCAAGTTTGAGGCCAAGGATAGGCCAGGCCCAGGGAACACCAGGAAGACAGCGCAGTGACCTTTCTGGGCTGAAACTTGCTTGTCTTTATGGCTCAAAGATTGATGAGAACCAGTACAACCAAATGGGGGCACAGTGACACTGCATTTTGCTATTTTAGAGGACCAGCTTTTAAACATCAACCATCCATAGTCACCCTGTCCATCATTATGTAGCAACTCTCCGGTGTGAACCGGCTTTTGATTCAAAGAGTGCTCTTTGCAGTCCTTTGGTCCCATGCTGGGATGCTGCTCATTCCCAGATGCTGGCCTTGTGGCACAGGGAGGCTCCTTCCCTGTAGGGTCTGGGTGGCAGGCAAGGGGTCTTACCTCGGCTCAGCAGCACCTGAGCACTGTGCAATGCACTGCTTCCCAGGACCCCCAGGGAGAGGTGCCACCAAGCAGGGCCTCCCCAGAGAGCCGCTGCCGCCTCCTACCTGCCAGACTTGGTGAGGACGATTATGGCCCCACTGCAGCACTTGAAAGAGGCCTCCACGGCACCTACAGCAGCAGCTTCTGTGGGGTCGCTGGTAATGGGCGCCAGGCGGCGGAGTTCCTCAAATAATTGCAAGTGGTAGATGGCGGCCTCTGCCTCACGGGCAATCTAGGGGAGCAACATGCATCCAGAGGGACGAGAGGGGGACAGACCTTCGTCAGAGCTTTGTCACAGCGGGAGAGGAGGGGAAGAGTCACATCCACAGCTGATGAGGAACATGTCCCTGGGGATAGAGGCCAAGAGGAGCCCAGTCCCTGGAGATGCTGAGCTAAGCCCAGATCAAGACACCACAAGGACCAGTCCCTCACCAGCAGCCTGTGACATCCACTGTGCCTAATGAGCCACGGGACCCTCTGGTCCTTCCCTGTCATGACCTCCCTAGCCATCTGCCTGCAATAAAAAGAGCCGGGCCCCAGCCCAGGTGCAGGGCTGGCTGTGGCCATCTTTCCCTACAGCAGCAGGAGCAAGAGGCTGGTTACCTACAGTGTTACCTGCTCTCAGGGCCCTACCTGCCAGACTCCGTCAGAACTATCAAAGCTGCTGCTAAACACTTATAAGAAGCCTGCACGCTGCCCATGGCCATGGCTTCCATGAGGTCTGTGGAGTGACTGGAAGTGCGCACAAGTTCTTCAAACAGCTTGCGGTGGAACATGGCTGCCTCAGCCTCACGAGCTATCTGTAAGGTTCAGGAGAAGGAAAGGCAAGAAAGAGGGAAGGAGGAGGAAAAAACAACAGAGACAACACATGGGAAGACAGAATGTGGAATTAATCAGAGAGGAGGTATTCTTAGGTTAATTGGCTACATCTGTCCTTGAGGCAGACGCAGAGGTCAGGTGATAGAAGGCCAACTGCCCAGGAGTGGTGAAGAGTTTTATGCCTGCACTGCTGTTACTTCCACTCCAATACAGGGAACATTCGTTCTTTTATTCTGAAAGGATTTTTTTTTTATTCTGAAAGGATGTTTTTTAAAAATAAGGAGCAGAGAAAGCCAATATTTGGTCCCTAGCACCTTGGCATGGGAACATGCCCAGGCTGGGCCCACACCACTCCCTGGTATAGGACCTGACCACACTGCCTCATGACACAGCTTACAGGAAGGGATAGGCCCTCCCTCCTCACATGGCTGCCTGGCTCCCCTCAGGGCCTCCTGCCCAGCTTCCATGTGTGCAGAGTGAGCACTAGCTTGGCTTCAGACACAGGATGCTCTAAGGCTTTTCCGATGGCCTGCCATGGAAACGCTGGTTCAAAGCTAAGGCCATGCAGCATAATTGAGTTTTAAGCAGGAGAATGGAAAACTCTGGCTAACTTGTGAGGGGCACACTGAACAGCCATGTGAAGAGACAGATGCCTGTGGAAGCATGCAGATACATTTAATAAGACATCTGATTAAAATGTAATGATTAAAACAGTATTGAGAAAATCACTGAGTTATTTATAGATCATCTACTCAGATAAGTCCAAGCACCAGAAAGAAAATTTTATAGACAATTATAATGCAATCATCACCATCTTAGCAAACCATGTCAAAGAATCTCTTTGACAGTATAAAGCAGATGTGTGACAGGTTAAAGATGTTCTTTCTGTAACATGCATGCAGCCCAAAAGATAGGGGACAGGAGTAGGAGACAGAACTATACCTGGGACTGCTCTTAGTTAAGGGTCTTTAACTACATTAGTTAGACAAAGGAGAAGACAGGGAACAGTCAAGAGAAGCCATAGGCCAGTGTTAACTAGTGACACAGAAGGGACAGGCCTGAGCCACCTAGAGGGGCAGCCAGAGCCTGGCTGAGAACCTGTAACTTATCTTCTGAGCAGCGCCATGCAATCCAAGCCTTGAAGCTCTGTCTGTATGTAGGAAAGACTGGCGCATACAGGAAATGATGTGGAATTCAGAACCTAGAACCTGAATCTTAGTCTCTGACCCCTCTACAGGCCCTCATCTCCTGCTAGATAGAGTATGACGTTGCAAGACAGAAGACCAGCTCTGGAGTCAGCAGACCTGGATTCAAACCCAGGCTTCAATGGCATGTAACCCTCATCTACAAATTGAGATAAAGAGAGTTAAATAAAGATCACATCAGTGAACACAGGGACTTAGCAGACACTTAAAATAATAGCAGTGAATATTTAATGCCAAGGATATAAGTAAATGTATCTTATCTAATCCATTTTACAGATAGGGTCTTGGAAGGTCAAGCAACTTGCCCCAAGATATGTGTTATTAAAGTCCTCACATTCTATGCAGTTTCATGTGGTTAGCCCCCCTTCCACCTCTGAGGGGGTCACACAACTAAGCAAGGGAATTAGAGAGAGGGGAGAAACCAATAAAGGCAGCTTACTCTAGAAGTGACTGACTGGTTCAAGGTACACTGTCGTCTCCTGGGAGAGAGAAAGCACTTTCCTGCCAAGGGGCAGGTGTGAAAAGGTGCCAAGAGTACCTGAACATCGACACAGCGATCATGTCATACAACCTGGTAATGTCATGGCCAGCTTCAGACTACAGAAATGTTCCCAGGAAAGAGATCAGTCTCTACAGACTTCAATATGGGGAAATACAGCAAGGATGCGGACAACAGCCCAGAAGACAACTTTGGCCAAATAGGAACTCAGTTTGACACTGGAAAAGTGTTTGCTGTAAATGACACATCTTCTCTGGAAACTTTAAACTCTCTAATAGAATACATAAAAGGAAAGAAAGATACCAGTCTAGAACAGAGGTTTTGTGGGGATTGTTTTAAATATAGAGCCTTGTGAGGGCTAGAGTCACACACATGGCAGGAGAGCCATGAATGGGCTAGAACAGAAATAGGAAAAAGGAAAAACCATCTCAAGATAAGGGAAAGTTTTTTGAGCTATACAATACAGAGGCTGACCCAGGACTACTGGGAGAAAGCTAATTCACGGCATTCATTCTATCAGGCCTAAGTAACCCTGGTAATTGGTCCCTAAATTAAGCTCCAGAGCAGAAACAGGGCAGCGGACCTGAGCTGTCAACCCTGAGGAGTGGCCAGACAGCAGACCATGGCCAATGTGGAGGAGTCTGAAGAACTAGCTCCTAGGGGAGAAAGACAAGAAAGGGCCTCTATGACTCCTGTAGATGCTCAAAGGCCCAGCAGGGTCAGGCTGCCTCTGCCTGTCTCTATTTGTGGCCCTGCCGCCAGTTACCCACATTTTGGTCTGGGGTGAGTGCAGCAGCTGCACCCAGTGGCACAGCAAAGTGGGTCCCACTGCAGGCGCCATGCAATGCCAGTTCCTGGTCAGCTCAGCCCAGGCAGCAGCCTCCAAGGCAGGTACACACAGATCTCATGAGGTGAGCATCTGTCTGTGGGACGTGTGGGGAATTGAACTGGAGGCCAAAAGGACAGCTAGGAACAGGAGCCCTTGGCCTTTTTCAGAATGGGAGAGAGGTGCTAAGAACCTCTGACTGTCCAGAGGAAGAGGTAAAAGGCATCCTTTGACTGCATAAGTGCCCCAGCACTTAAGCCAAAGGAAGGACTCATAACCCTGAAACCAGAAATGAACTGTGCCATGTGTGATGAAGGCAGATGCCTCCAGAACAGAAAGAAATAGGACGATGTGGGCAGAGAAGGCAGAACGGAAAAAAAGGAGACATCTCACTCCCACACACCTCACTCTTGCTGCTGTAACTTGGGAGATAACAAAAGACTGTGGGTAGAAATTCCATCCAATCCCAGGGGATCAAGGCAGTTCCCCCAAGAACTCACCAGGTGCTGCATGCGAACAGCTTCCAGAGGGTAGTCCCCTTTGGCTGTTTCTCCAGACAGCATGATGCAGTCAGCTCCATCCAGGACTGCATTGGCCACATCGCTGCCCTCCGCCCGGGTGGGGCGGGGCTTCTTGATCATGCTCTCCAGCATCTGGGAGGGAACACAGCATTATTGAGATGGGACCTGGGCTCTTCAGCACAAGCTGATGCTCTGGGGGGATGTGTGCTTGTGTATAACACGGGCCAGGGTATATGGGAAAGGATTAGGCAGCTTCCAGAGCTTTCCCATGCAAGCATATGAGTGTGCACAGGAAAATGCAAAGGGGCACATGCCTGTGTAGCACAGATGACAGGCTTCCCAGCTCGGTTGCACCGCCCAATCATCATCTTCTGAGCAAGGAAGACCTTCTCTGCAGGAATCTCAATGCCCAGGTCACCACGAGCCACCATGATACCATCACTGGCCTCCAGGATCTCATCAAACCTGATGGGGAAAGAGTGGAAGAGACAGAGGTTACCCAGAATAGGGACCTCAAGTATAGTGATGCACAGGAAGTCTTCCCGGGATTTCCTGACTTTGATGTCCTTGCACCAGGATAGCCATCCCATGGCGGGATATTCCAGCTACCTTAACTTCCCAGAGTGGGCCAAAAAGTCTGTCTTCTTCAACATCAGTGTGGATGCTTCACTGAGGGGAAGACGGGGAAAGAGCAAGTCCTCCTCCAAAGGCCCACGGGCTTGTTTCCTCTCCCTCTACATCCTATAAGTTTCCTCCTACGGTGTCTCTGTATAATCTCCATGTTCAAGCAGCACTTCTAAGGAAGAGGGAACCCGAGGCCTGCTGATTGCTTCCAACACTAAGATCCACAGCCTCACCTAGTCAAGGACACCTGAAGGTTGTCCCTTGAGGTGGCCCACTCAGACTTCTTGTAGTCAACAGAGAATGTGGCTTTACCTGGCCCGGGGCACCAAGTTAAGCTAGCACTCATGGCTTAGTAGGACAGCAAAGGGAAGGACTCCAAATTGTGTGGGACAAAAATATCTATACAAAGCTAAGGACAGTAAGGCCATAACAGTGGGTGCACAGGACTGCTCCCCCACCCTCCCCAAGTACACTGCTAACCTATAGCAGTGCTCAGTTGTTCTCCTAGTAGGGGTGACAAAGGAGGAACAGATGCCACCGAGGAGGCCAGACTCATCTGGCTCTACCTCAGGAGTGCCAGGGTGAGGGGAAGGCTGAGCAGGGTCAAACTGAACCTGGAGAGGAACCAGGAAGCTAAAAGGACCCTACCAGAGTTAACCTGCGCACGGACTGGGCCAGCTGCTTTGTACATTGAGACTAGAAGGCCACAGGCTTCGGCACAGACACCAGGCCCTGAGCTTCCATATGGCTTCCAAGTGAGGACCAAAAAGAACCCTTTCCTGACTCAAGAGCCTGTAGCTCAGTGGCTAGGGTGCCAGCCACATACACCAGAGCTGGAGGGTTCGAACCCAGCCCAGGCCTGCCAAACAACAATAACAACTACAACAAAAAAACAGTCGGGCATTGTGGCCGGCACCTGTAGTCACAGCTACTCGGGAGGCTGAGGCAAGAGAATCGCTTAAGTCCAAGAGTTTGAGGTTGCTGTGAGCTGTGACACCATTGCACTCTACTGAGGGTGACATAGTGAGACTCTGTCTGGAAAAAAAAAAAAAAGAACCCTTTCCTAAGAGTCTGCTGTCTTCCTCCCCATGGAGCATTCTAGCAAACTACTTCCTCCCCATTCCAGCAATCTACCGGCAGTAGTACTCTTGATCAGGGGCAGAGCATGACAGCCCTGATCCTGTCAGCAGTGACCCTGTCCTCTCCAATGCTGGTCCCCAGGCCCAGGGAACAAGGCCAGCTGCCTATATCTCGGTCACCTGGGAAGTTTTTTCTTGTTTTTTAAATATCATGCCTTCCGCTCCACTAAGATACTCTGAATGCAGGTCTGGAACAGGCTTGGGAGTCTGCATGCAGATGGCAGGTGCCAGGTTTGGGAATCAGGTGCTCCCAGGTAACACCTTGCCCTGGACAGTGCTGTGCTGGACGATGGCGGACTCACCTCCGAACTCCCTCATGATTCTCGATTTTGCTGATTATCTTGATGTTCTTTCCTTTCTCTCCCAAGACCTTCCTGACTTCATGGACATCAGATGCCTTGCGGATGAAAGATGCAAACACCATATCTACATCCTGCTCTACCCCAAACTTCAGGTCCTGGATGTCCTTTTCTGACACAGCAGGCAGGTCCACAGCAGCCCCGGGAAGGTTTACACCCTTCTTGCTGCCCAAGGAGCCACCATTTTCCACCTCTGTCACCAAGAAGTCACCACCTGTGTGAAAAAGAGTAGGTAGTGGAGACAGAGCAATGAGGGCACATCTCAACACGAAGTAGCCAGCAGGTGCCCTTCCCTCAGTGCAGTGAGCAGGAAGCAGCACATTGTACGTGCTGAAGCCACATGACCAGAGTTGAGATCCTAACTCCACTGTGTACCTTGGGCAAGACAACTCATGCCTCCATACCCAATTTCCTTGCCTGTAAATAAGGATAATTTAATAAGATTGTTTTAAAATTTAAAACAAATGACCATGCAAAATGCTTAGAATGATGTCTATCACTTGAATGGCAGCCATCGTTCCTAGAGACAATACAGTCCTGTTCAGATCCTATTGAGGGATGGAGGAAAAAAGGAAAGAAAGAGTAAGAATGAATAAAAAAGAAGCCGGGCACAGTGGTTCACGCCTGCAATCCTAGGACTCTGGAATGCTGAGGCGGGCAGATTGCCTAAGCTCAAAGCATCAAGACCAGCCTTGAACCAGAGCAAGACCTCATCTCTAAAACTAGCCGGGTGTTGTAGCAGGCGCCTGTAGTCCCCCAGCTACTTGGGAGGCTGAGGCAAGAGAATCACTTGAGCCCAAGAGGTTGCTGTGAGCTGTGACGCCATAGCACTCTACCAAGGGCAACAAAGTGAGACTCTGTCTCCAGAAAAAGAAAAAAAAAATAAAAATCTTCTAATATATTCTCCAGAGCAAGAGCATAATTAGACTGGACTAAAGCCTGTTTTTGAGAATAAATGAGTTTAAAAAAGAATTCCTGAGATTGCATAGAATCGACCTTGCTGCCAAACAGCTTTTTTCTTTTTTTTTGACTCAGGGTCTTGCTCCATCACCCCCGCTACAGAGCTGTGGCATCATCATAGCTCATTGCAACTTGGGCTTAAGCGATCCTTCTGTCTCAACCTCCCAGAGTGTTGAGATTATGGTCATGAGCCACCTTGCTGGTACCCATCTTCTTTCTGTCAAGGAATTTTAAAGCTGAGAGATGGTTTTAGACAACTAGACCCTGCCTTCCATACCCACCTTTCTGCTTCACCAGCAGGGAAATAAGTCCATCATCCACATAGATCTTGCTGCCCACCTCCACCACTTTGCAGATGTTCTTGTAGTCCAGCCACAAGATGTTCTCATCACACTTCTCCATGTAGGCATTGTCCAACGTGATCTTGAGAGTGGCTCCTTTCTTTAGCTCCACCTCCGCAGTGCCGCTCTGTGGACAGAGTAAGGAGAGTACGGACTGCAGAAACCAGCA
This sequence comes from Perodicticus potto, assembly GCA_963574655.1. Taxonomy (NCBI): domain Eukaryota; kingdom Metazoa; phylum Chordata; class Mammalia; order Primates; family Lorisidae; genus Perodicticus; species Perodicticus potto. The sequence continues at coordinate 35,030 of CAUYRH010010645.1, forward strand.
ACCCCACCACCCCAGCAGGAATGGAAAAACTCTTTCCTCCAAGGAACAACACGAAATCTCAGTTAAAAGTAATCAAGCTTTATGCTTTGTGAAATAAATGCTCTTATTTGCTAGTTTAGTATACTTCAAGGGAATAGACCAAGAAAATAACTACGATGTTTCTGTCATGTTTCCTTTTTTTCTTTTTTTATGAGACAGAGTCTTACTCTGTCGCCCTCCGTAGAGTGCCATGGCATCACAACTCAGAGCAACCTCCAACTCTTGGGCTTAAGGGATTCTCTTGCCTCAGCCTCCCAAGTAGCTGGAACTACAGGCAACCACCACAACACTCTGCTATTTTTTTTTGGTTGTAGTTGTCATTGTTGTATGGCAGGCCAGGGCTGGGTTTGAACCCGCCAGCTCTGGTATATGTGGCTGGCACCCTAGCTGCTGAGCTACAGGCACAAGCCTCAGTCATGCTTCCTAATGGATAGGGAAGAAGATATAAATAAATTACTCCCCAAAGTTAAGTCTTGGAAGTAGGGTTTTAGAATAAAAAAACGGTTCCTTTGTGGCACTATTTCCTAGCAAAGTAGATCCAATTTTTTACCCTTATCTGCAGACTTACAGTGAAATATGACATCTGGGCAGGACAGAGGTTATAGAGCAGCAGTTCTCAACCTGTGGGTTGCGGCCCCTTTGGGGGTTGAACGACCCTTTCACAGGGGTTGCCTAAGACCATCCTGCATATCAGATATTTACATTACAATTCATAACAGTAGCAAAATTAGTTATGAAGTAGCAACAAAAATAATTTTATGATTGGGGGGTCACCACAATATGAGGAACTATAATAAAGGGTTACGGCATTAGGAAGGTTGAGAACCACTGTTATAGAGGATGAGTTCTGGAGCTGCCCAGCCTCCTGAGCACTCCAATTCTTCCCCGGGATACTCACGCCCTTGATGAGCCCAGTTCGAATCTCAGGTCCTTTCGTGTCCAAAGCCACAGCAACTGGCCGGTAGAGAATGGGGTCAGATGCAAAGCTTTCTGTGGCTGTGCGCACATTCTTGATGGTTTCTGCATGGTACTGCGGGAAAGGAAGGAAGATGATAAGTGTCCTCCCACACTAGGATCCAGCTCCCACCCCCACTGCAGAGCCAAAGCTGATCATTCAGGAAAAGCCTATGGACCTTCTGGACCTCCAGTTCTCCCTTCTCACTGTAGCGCCATCCAACAAGTGGGCATTCTACTTGCTCACTCACATTCCTTGGCTTCTCTCCACTTATACCACAGCACTAACTCACCCTGAGGGGAAGGAAGTCTTAGAAACTTTTTAGAACACTGCCACCAAAACCCATTAAAGGCACGGGTATAGGTAAACATAATTGATCATCCTTTAGGGTGTTCTTTTCCCCTTGGGCTGACTCATCAAATGCCTTTGGCAAATAAAGCAGACAGCTAGGGCAAGAAACCTAGGACTTGTGTTTGGATAAGACTGGTCTGGCAATCAATGCCAAATTCTGACAGATGTGGTAATTCTGAGAGCTTGATAATTCTCTATTGATTCCAACTACAATTCAAACTCAAAGGTATTTACTTAAGCTCACAGTGGCCCAAGCTAAACAATTCATTGCTAAGGTTATGCAGACCTGGCTTTCTCAGTCACTTTCTAGAATCTGATTAGAGAGATGAGAGAAGGAAGTGGAATGGGGAAAAGGGGGTCACATGCCTTTTTCTGAAAAAATTGCCCTTTGTCATTTCTCACTTATAACAGATCCTGGATTTACTCTTCTCTCTTAAACCCTTTCTCTTATCTAATTTGCCATTACTGCTTGTTTAAAATGACTCAGTAGTCAGACATGGCACACGCCTTTAATTTTAGCACCTTGGGAGGCTGAGGAGGGAGGACTGCATGAGCCTAAGAGTTTGGAGACCAACCCGAACAAGAGTGAGACACTGTCTCTACTAAAAATAGAAAAATTAGTGGGGTGTTTTCATGGGCACCTGTAGTCCCCACTACTAGGGAAGCTAAGGCAATGATTGCTTGAGCCCAGGAGGTCATAGTAAGCTATGATGTTGCCACTGCACTCTAGCCTGGAGTGATAGGGCTGGACTCTGTCCCCGCCCCAAAAAAAAGAAAAGAAAAAGACTCAAAAGTATAATCAATATGACATTGCTGATAATATGGGCACCTACTTCAGCACTTTATGGGCTTTGCCCTTTAGCCAGCACTAGCCAGGAGAGCTGCACCTGCAAACAAGCCTCTCTGTCATTTGCAGGAAGCTGGAGAGGAGGAAGCTGGAGCCAGAACTTTACCTCCAAGGACAGTGTTGCCTAAGCACTCAAAATCTTTAGCTTCTAATTCAGGAATACTCTATACTGAAGGACAACTGGTTTTGGGGTTTACTTGAATATGCAGGTTCTTATTTTAAGTTACGAAATTTTCTTTCCATTGCTGGCTTGCAACAGAACACCAATATAGGACAGAAATAAAAATAGCTGTCTTATGGAACAACTGAAAATTGTCAAAAGCCTTTTCCACAGAACTGATATGAAGAGTCCAAGAAGACACGCACTGAGAACAGACAAGCACATGGTAATGTCATCAATGTTACCCATTATCAACTTCTATTACAATGACCACTCTATTTAATGCCAACATGAAAGTCTGTGTTTTTAGAATAAAATTCCCTTGGTTATAGATCATGACATTCCTTTAAATCACCACTGGATTTGGATTATTAAATTTTACCTATACTTTCTGCATCTTTCTAAGTACAACTGGTCTAGTGTACTAACCTTTAGTACTAACCTGTTTGGTTTTGGTCCTATTGGTTCTAAAGAACGTAGTGGGAAGATTTTTATACTTTCCTAGGCTCTAGAGCAGTACAACAAAGAATTTAACTGTACTGCAAAGGAAAGACAGAATTTACCCATTAAAATCACTTGGACTCAAGTATTCTGAGGTAAGCTAGATCTTAGTCACTTTTTTTTTTGCAGTTTTTGGCTGGGGACAGGTTTGAACCTGCCACCTCCTGTATATGGGGCCGGCACCCTACTCCTTGAGCCACAGGCACTGCCCCACTTTTTTTTTTTTTTTTGCAGTTTTTGGTGGGGCTGGGCTTGAACCTGCCACCTCCAGCATATGGGGCCAGCGCCCTATTCCTTTGAGCCACAGGCACCGCCCCCCTTTTTTTTTTAATTGAGACACACTCTCACTTTGTTGCCCTCAGTAGAGTACCGTGTTGTCACAGCTCACAGCAACTTCAAACTCTTGGGCTCAAGCGATTCTCTTGCCTTAGCCTCCTAAGTAGCTAGGACTACAGGTGCCTGCCACAACGCCCAGCTATTTTTTTTGTTTTAACTGGCCCGGGCTGTGTTCGAACCCACCAGCCTTGGCAGCCATGGTGCATGGTGGCCAGCACCCCATCCACTGAGCTATGGGCACTGCCAAGATCTTAGTCACTTTTACAACTTCTAATGACTATTAGCTGATTCATTTTTTCAATCACCTGGACTTTTTTTTAAAGAAAAGAGTCAATTTCATCTCTATAGGAATTAAATTGTAAATCTTTCTTGATTTATAAAATAGCACAGTGGCTCGTGCCTATAACAGCATTTTGGAAGGCTGAGGTGGCAGCATCACTGAGGCCAGGAGTTCAAGACCAGCCTGGGCAACTGGGCGATGTAGCAAGTTTAGCATCTCTAAAAAATTAAAATTAAAGGCTCGCAGCCTGTAGCACAGTGGTTACCTCACCAGCCACATGCACCAAGGATGGCTGGTTCGAACCTGGCCAGGCCAACTAAACAACAATGACAACTGCACCAACAACAATAACAAAAAAAAAAAAAAAAAACACAGCTGGGCATTGTGGTAGGCGCCTCAGCTACTTGGGAGGCTGAGGCAAGAGAGTCACTTAAGCCCAGGGGTTTGAGATTGATGTGAGCTATGACACCATAGCACACTACTGTGGGAAACATAGACTCTGTCTCAAAAAATAAAAAATAAAATAAAAATTAAGAAAAGAAAATTAAAAAGTTAGCCAGGCATGGTTGTGTATGCCTTGTAGTCCCAGCTACTGAGGAGGGTAAGATGAGAGGATCACTTAAGCCCACGAGTTGAAGGCTAAAATATGCTACAACTATGTCACAGCACCCAGCCTCAGTGACAAAACAAGACTGGCTCAAAAAACAAAAACCTCTGGCTCGGCGCCTGTGGCTTAATGGACTAAGGCGTTAGCCACGTACACCTTAGCTGGTGGGTTCGAATACAGCCCTGGCCCCCCAAACAACGCCGGCTGCAACCAAAAAAATGGCCAGGCGTTGTGGCGGGCCCCTGTAGTCCCAGCTACTTGGGAGGCAGAGGCAGGAGACTCGCTCGAGCCCAGGAATTGGAGGTTGCTGTGAGCTGTGATGCCACAGCACTCTAGCACTCTATCCAGGGTGACAGCTTGAGGCTCTGTCTCAAAAAAAAAAAAACCTCTAATGTATAAGAGATATTCCCTTTTCTATTTATACTCTTATTTGTACATCCTGTATTCCTGATCAAGCTAGGGTTTTTTTTTTTTTTTTGTAGAAACAGAGTCTCACTTTATCGCCCTTGGTAGATTGCCGTGGCGTCACACAGCTCACAGCAACCTCCAACTCCTGAACTTAGGTGATTCTCTTGCCTCAGCCTCGCAAGTACCTGGGACTACAGGCGCCCGCCACAACACCTGGCTATTTTTCTGTTTTTTGCAATTCAGACGAGCCCGAGTTTGAACCCGCCACCTTCAGTATATGGGGCCGGCGCTCTACTTGATGAGCCACAGGTGCCACCCTACGGGTTTGTTTTATAATTTTTTTTTCACAGAGAGAATTAGCTTTTAGTGTAATTTGTCAAATTTATTTTTATTTACTTTATATTCTATTTCAATAAACCATACTTTTACAAATCCAATTTTGTTCCTTTGCCTATTTTAGGTTATTTTTGTCTAGTGTTGTGAGTTAAGTATTTATTTAATTTACCTTGAGATTTTTGCTTTCTAGAATAAGTATATGTAAGTAAATAAGTTTTCTTGATTTCTACATTTTAAACTTTGTTCTTAATTAACTATGTCAGAGAATGTATCCATATAATTTCTACTTTATGAAACTTGAGGTTTTGGGTGGCCTAATATATTTTTGTAACCATGAGTGTTTTAAATAAACATGCATTTTTGATCTTGGGGGTATAAAATCATATATTATATACTAGATTAGGTATTATATTATTCAAATCCTCATTATTTCTGGTAGGTGTACTGCATCTTCCACCATGCTTTTGTTGGCACATTATCAAGTGGTAAAGAGTTCTATCCATCAGTGCTGTCCTTGTGGAAGGCTCTAAATTTAATTTGTTTAAAAGTCAGTATTTCCAGCCAACATGGCAGCACATGTTCGACAAGAACACATCTTGCCCACATAAACTGCTGAAAGTAGAGGCTGAAGACACTGTGCCAAAGCTTTCAAAATGTCAGATGCAGATACAGATACCTATGTCTCTCTGTCAGAGTGAGAGAAGTAGTTTCAATGCTCTGCTCAGAAGAGTATTTATTGCAAGAACTGGAAAAGTATGCCTGCCTCCTAGTCAACGGTACCTATGAAGTATGTCGCACTGAAACTGCTTATATGACATCATATAATATTAGAATAATTTCAGATCAGTTTCTAAATCCCTGATCCCAGGGACAACTTCATCTCAGCCTAAAACCTCAAAATAAGCTCACAAGAAGGACTTGGGTTTTAATTTAAAAGCAAAACAAAGCAATTTTAGTCTGGAAATTCTTAAAAGTTAAAGTACAGATAATCTCCAAATACTCTTTGAAATTAAAAAAGCCAAAACCAAAATAAGAGCCAGGCCCCAGCCAGCAGGTGCTGCATATGTCATCTGCCCTTGCCATGTCAGAGCTCGTGATGTTATTTCACTGGATGGGGGAACCATAAAGCCAAATTAAAGGTCAGCTTCTTAAAAATCTATTTCTGGGCTCAGCGCCTGTAGCTCAGCGGCTAGGGCATCAGCCACAAACACTGGAGCTGGCAGGATCGAACCCAGCCCGGGACTGCCAAACAACAATGACAACTACAACCAAGAAATAGCCGGCTGTTGTGGTGGGCACCTGTAGTTCCAGCTTCTTGGGAGGCTGAGGCAGGAGAATGGCTGAAGCCCAAGAGTTAGAGGTTGCTGTGAGCTGTGACGCCATGGTAGTCTACTGAGGGCGACACAGTCAGAGTCTGTCTCAAAAACAAAAAACAAACAAAAAAAATCTATTTCTATTCTTTCCCCTGCACATGGGAGACTGGCAGACTCCAGCTGCAGGGATCAAGCTGCAGTGAACCAGGTTTCACTGTTGTCTGTACCTCTCGTTAAGTTAACACTTGCAGTAAATTCTAATGACTCTTGCTGAGGAACCTCTTGCTTTTGGAAATTATAGAATTTCCCCAAAATTACAAGGACACATCTTAACCTATCTGAGGTCAGGCCTCCCCTGCATTCAGATGCCAGCTGCCGGCCAGGTCACAGGCTATTGATAAACACAGCAATCTATGATGCAGGGCCTCATGTGTCCAGAATGGAGAATTCACCTCTTGGACTGCACGTCTTGAAGCTTTATTTTTAGTCCCAATTTAATACCATCTTCCAAATGCCAGAGGACAATCCCTTACCACTTGCTCTCACAGGGATAGTGGTTTTTTTTTTTTTTGCTCTGAACAGGAAGTTCAGAAGACTTCCTGATAGCAGTTCCTGGATAAGGCCTCAGCACAAATACACTCCTACCAGACTCCTGAAACGGAGTGCTGACTGCTTCCAATTTAAAGTACGGAAGAGATGGGCTGGAAATATAATGCTGCTGGAGTAGGATATTACATACTAGATAGTGTCAGTGCATTAGACTGGGTCCTTAACTTGTAATAGCGAAACCTTCCCTCTTGGACCTGTCCAGTTATCTTGGGTCTAAAGATGGCTTGAATCAATCTGCTGGATGACCTCTGGGTTCAACATGGCAATACAGCTATTACAGAAACCCTGGGGCACGACTGTCAAACACTATGGCCAAGACACTTAAAGCCTAGAGGGGTTTCCAGTAGAACCTTTCACACCTTTGGGAAAACCAATGGTGGTAAAGGTGCATGGGAGAACCATGTCAAGGACAAAGCCAGTCTTCTTTGCTTGGCCAATTCAGGTGTCAGGAGAAAGGGAAAGGAGGGTAGGGTGGGTCAATAAGGGTAATCTTCCCCACTGGTTGTGAAATCCAGACTTGCGCTTACCGGATTCACTGGGGCTAAATGAGCACTACACCCCTTCCCTGTTGCCCACAGGCCATCCCAGAGGCCACACTGTTCAGCTCAGGCGCACCTCGTGAGTTCCATGTGAGAAATTCAGACGAGCCACATTCATTCCAGACTTAATCATCTCCTTCAACATGTCCACTGACCGGGATGCTGGGCCTATTAGGAAAAGTTTTAAAATCATATGTTACTTATTCAAAGGAGGAAAAATATGGTAAGTTTGCTTACTTTAAAGAAGTGATTTTTCCCTCCTACTTCCTTTCTCACATAGCTGAGAAGTCCCTCAAAAGCACATAGAAGGGAGCCAGGGGTGGTGGCTCACCCCTATAATCCCAGCACTCTGGGAGGCTGAGGTGGGTGGATCGCCTGAGCTCATGAGTTCAAGATCAGCCTGAGCAAGAGCAAGACCCCTCCTCTAAAAACAGCCAGGTGTTGTGGTGGGCGCCTGTAGTCCCAACTACTCAGGAGGCTCCAAAAGAATCCAAAAATATCACTTAAGCACAAGAGTTTGAGGTTGCTATGAGATATGACACCACGGCACTCTACCACTCTACCAAGGGTGACAAAGTGACACTCTGTCTCAAAAAAAATAAAAAGAAAAAGAAAAAAGGTGCATGGAAGGCCAGGCACCATGGTTCATACCTATAATCCTAGCACTCTGGGAGGCCGAAGCAGGTGGATTGCTTGAGCTCACAAGTTCAAGACCAGCCTGAGCAAAGTGAGACCCTGTCTCTACTAAAAATAGAAAAAACTAAGGAAATAGGATCGCTTGAGGCCATGAGTTGGAGGTTGCTATGAGCTACGACGCCATGGCACTCTACCCACGGGCAACAGCTTGAGACTCTGACTCAAAAAATATATATGTAAGGGTTGGGCACGATGGCTCACTCCTGTAATCCCAGCACTCTGGGAGGCCGAGGCAGGTGGATTGCCTGAGCTCACAGGTTTAAGACCAGCCTGAGCAAGAGC
>CAUYRH010010646.1:0-22054 GCA_963574655.1 Perodicticus potto
CAGCTACGTGGGAGGTGGAAGCAGGAGACTCGCTTGAGCCCAGGAATTGGAGGTTGCTGTGAGCTGTGATGCCACAGCACTCTACCCAGGGTGACAGCTTGAGGCTCTGTCTCAAAATAAATAAATAAATAAATAAATAAAATAAAAATGAATATATGGCATTACAATCTAGTGTATTTTTCTCAGATGGTATATACTATATATAATATAGTAAGAGGGAGGGACAACATAGGGCTGGGCCCGTGACAGGAACACATTGGATGAGGGGGCATAAAACCCTCTGCCCTTCGCCTCACTGGAGGGAAGCAGCCTCGTCCCCCAGAGGCTCTTAGAGGAGAGTCAATTATTTGCGTGTCATCTGGTCTGAAAACAGCAGAGCCAGACTAGAGGGTCACAGACCCTTTCCATAAACACGGTTTGTAATGCATCATAGTAGAGCTGCCGGTTTCACTATTTGGATTGAGGTGAACAGTCACTTTAACCAACTGTACACACCACAACAGCCACAAATGCTAAGAGACATGCGTAGGCTACTTAAATGATTTTAGTTCACAAAGGTCAGATTAAAAAACATCTGAAAAATACCAAAACAAGAGAAAAGGAGAATCCAGTAAAGTAATGCACAGAAAGAAAAAAAAAGATGAAAATACATGCTAAGAGGTGACATCATGGTGGTTAAAATCACAAGCTCAAGAAATGGCCTCAGAGAAACCAGAGGCAAAGCCAGATGCAGCATGGGGGTAAGAGCAGGGATCCCGCCTCAGACTCCCTGGAGCCACAGCCTGTCTCAGCCAGGTGCTAGATGGGTGACCTTGGTCAAGTAAGTTAACCCCTCTGTGTCCCAGTTTCTTCATCTGAAAAATGGAGCTGATAATTATCCATCACATGCTTATCACGAAGGCCAAATCAGTTAATTCTCATAAAAGACTGATAATAATTAATGATAATTAATAATTAATAAGTTAATTCATAATTAATTATGAATCAGTTAATTCTAATTATGAATCAATAATTCTAATTATTAATCAGTTAATTCTCATAAAAGACTGAACTGTGATGGGCTCATCATAAGGGTCGTGTGTCAGCTAACTCAGTAACCACTCTAACCCCTTGGATTTCTTATCACACAGTAATGATAACAACACCAATCTCAGAAGGCAGTTCTGACATTATTCGAGTTAATATTTGTACAGCATTGCCCATAGGGACTGAAACTTGGTAAACTTCCAATAAACATTAACAGTTATAATTAGCAATATTGTAGTAAAGACCTAAAATTTAATAGGCACCTACAATGTGTCTGAGCCTACTCTAAACACTTCACATCATGAATTTATTTTATCATAACAACGATCTTCAAGGTAGACTTTATTTCTCTCATACAGATGAGAAATTGAAAATAGGTAAATAATCATGATAAATACCCCTCGCCTGAGAAAAGGTACTAGATGTGAATATAAAAATTATTTATGAACCAAGACAATAAAACTAATTAATTTAGCAAAGCAATACTTGTGGACTTTTTTCTCCACTAATTCTCAATTTTGTAAGTGAGAATTTGCTGTGTCGGCACCCCACACACAGCCAGTGACTCTGGGAGGTATTCTTTATTTGCTTACATGTGGAAGAGTTACCCAACACCTCTGCAAAGGCCACCAGCTCCCTGCCTCACCAACACACCTTCCTCCTTACTGAGTAGGAAAATACTAGAGGTGAAACGGCCACCACAGCACCGTATTCTCCAGCCTCCTTGTAGCTAAAGTTAGTCACTGACTAATTTCTGGTCAATGAAATATAAGAACAAAGTCAAAATTATTCCTTAAGTAAATGGAATAAAGACAGCAGGCACAAATATTTATTGGCTATTTTCCTTTCCTCTTCTTGACTATGGATTTGATGGTTGATGCTCTTTAAGACTTCTTGGGCCAAGTGGTGACCTTGAGGGAACAGCCATGCACTCAGGGCAAGGGGGCAGCAAAGAGAGAACTTGGGACCTGGTTCTCAGTGGGGAGGCACACGAGCCTCGGGCTGCCCACCCCAGCCCCCAGCCTCCTACCAGAGAGGAAAACACATCCTTGTCATATTTAAGTCACTGCAGGTTTCAGTCTCTGTTCCCTGCAGCTGAATGCAATTCATGCTGAGAAAAGCAGCCGTGTGGACCGAACACCAAGGGGAAACAGGATACACTTGAAGAAAATAAGACTGCAGAGAATTAGATGCAATAAAGTATCATGCATGTTATCTAAGAGGTAGAACAGGGCAGACAGCAGCTTCCAGGGAGAAAAGTGTTAATTGCACCCTTCTAAGAGGAGGTGAAGCTGGGATTGAGCCTTGAAAAATGAGAAGGCATTCCGCTCAAGAAGGCAGGAGTGAAGGAAGGGGGCTGCAGCCATTGGAAGCAAACAACTCATGGAGAAAAGCACACGGAGACATGAGTAACATTAGACGCTTCTGAATCCAACTGCTACTAGTCATTAGGGTCAAAATAGGTAATGTACTACAAAATAGGTGGAACATTTGATTGAATAAGACAAAAATTATCTGGCTCATTTAAAGAAGTCTACACATTCTTCTCCATTGAATTTACTTAAAAGCACTTTAAGCTTGGAGGGAAAGGAAGGAGCAGGTGGTGGGACCTGCCATTGTAGCCTCTCCTCAAAACGCAGGTGCTCAGGACCCCACCCTGACCTTCTACCATCCACACTTGGTTGAGGTCAACAAAGTGCACGTTGAGAACTTTCAAGACAACCTTTAGAAAAGCCCAAATCTCCAATAAATTAATATTCATCCATCATGATAAAAACAACATAAAATATGCAAGATAGATTTTTAATATTCATGACTTCCATCTTTCAAAAGATTGGCGAGATATCAAATATAATAAGATAACAAAAAAGCACTTTGTAGAGGTGTTCAAAGTACTTTACAGCATTAATGAATTCTTATTACATTCTTGGAAGGAAGAAAGGAGGCAGAAATTATTCACCAGAACTTGCAGGCAAGACTGAGATCTGGAAGGTGCTCTCTGAAGGTAATGTGGGCCAGCCCCCTGTTGTCCCCAGCCTTTCTGGGTCAATCAACACTGGCTGCCCTACACGGTCTGCAAGCAACTGCTTCAACGACATAGGATATGACTTCCCAGGCTCACTCCAGGTCAACCCTTACCCCGTGCATTAGCCCCACCATTGTGGAATACGCCTAACAGTTCACAGAGTTAAGTCCAGCACTCTTGGTGGTTCCATTTGACTGCTGAGAATGGGACACAATTTTATCTTGAAGTGAGTGTAAAGCAAACAGCCTGATGTGCTGCCAGCCCTTACCCTGAGCTCTGGACCCCTGGAACGTCCCTATCAATGTTTCTTATCACTAACTCAGAAAAGTGACAGCCTGAGCACCTCATTGTAATGTTTTTTATAGATTTTTATCAACCCATTTATAATAACAATAACCCAATAATAATAACAATGGCAAACATTTGTTAACTCACATCGCTGGGTATTCTTCTAAACACAGGCAAAATCTTATAAACACTAACAAATTTGCTCCTCACAATAAAGCTTACCAGCTTGACTTCTCAGATAAAAAGCCTGAGGTAAGCCAGGTAAGTAAACCTGCCCACACACACATCCTTAATAAGGAAGCAGGAGGCAAACTCGGAACACCTGCTTCTGACCGCAGGTGATTACTATGAGTCCCCGACAGACACAGCAGAATTGAGCCCCACCTAGGATTTCTCTCCTTAGAACATTACTGTGTTTTGGGTTCAGTTATGAGCTACTTCATTCCATTATAAATTTGTCCTATCTCAAATTTCCCAAAACGAGGACTATATCATACATTGACTTTTGATGGAAATGTATCTTTTAAAAAAACAATTTCAACTAACCTTTCTAAGAACAATTTCCAACATTTTATGATATGCTGTGCACAGTTTTAATTTTATATTTTGTACTTATATAATTTTCACTAATTTGGTCTGTGATTATTTGTAGAATGCCTGACTGGGGGCCTCCTTTCCATTCTGACCCGTTATGGTCCCACGGCCATGGCATTTCCTTGGCCTGGACACAGCCAGCTCCTTAGATTCCTTCCATGTAAGCTTAAGTGCTCCCCTCAGATTGGCCTTCCTGGGACACCTTATCTAAAGTACCCGTAATCTCTTATCCTCTCACCTCTCACGCTGTTTATTCTCTCCCAGCCCTTATCTCAGTTTCTGAATACTGTGTTACTTAACATCTCCCTTATTCAACCCATGAGTGTTTAAGCTCCTTCATGACGGGGATAATATTTACTTCACTTTCCCCACTAGTGCCAGTGATGCTGCCTGGCACATAGTGTTAACCACAGTGTTTTACTACATGAACCAACACTCAGGACTTCTTAGAAACAGCACCCAAGGTAAGACTTGGAGGGCAAGTGAGAGCTGCTGGGAAATACACATTCGCACCCTCTCCTGAGCTAGAGACCCACATATATCACACCTTTAGGGCAGCCCTAGGAAACCGTCCCTGCTCAAAGCTGAACTCACCTCCCTGCACTCTAAATCTGCTCTTTCCTACCTTAATAAATGGCATCATCATACACCCACAACCTGGTCACCCGACTGCCTTCTTACCTCCACCACCCCCGTGGGCTGGACTATTGCAACACCGCTGCAGACTTATCCGGTGTTTCCTCTCTTCGAGTATCATCATCAAACTTTTGCTTTAACTGTGCTGAATCACTTCCAGTTTCCCAAAACCCATGACAGTCCATGATCTGCTGCCGTTTCTGATGCCCTTTTATGCTTATCCGATATGGATAATCCCAGGTCTTTGAAATTCATGGCAGACATTACTCTCTTTTTAAAAATCTCCAATCACCCAAGGTGAGTTAGGTGCCTTTTCTTTCTAGTTCCACAAATACCATTCATGCTTCTGTCCACGTTGTCTTGAGCTTCCTGTAAACTAAGCCAACATCTTTCAACTCGTGTCACATGTGCCTGGCACAGGGGCTGATGCAATGTTGCACTAGAAGTTATTTCAAGGAAAGAATGGTAATGGTTCACCTGGTAAAGATCAATGTATTAGACCAAGTGAAAGTCTCAGGATTACACAAATGGACATGTAGAAAGAGATACAGGTTGGGAGAGATGAGACTTAACAAACCGATCAGTCAAATTAACCCTGAAATTCAAAAACTACAAGCCATCTTTTAATCACGACAATTTGTAAACAAAAATAGCTTTTGTTTAAAAAAATTTTAACTGTATACACAGGTAAATATAAGCAAAGCTTAGTTCCTTCCCTCGGATTACAATGTCATTGGGAAAACAAATATTTCAAGTAGCCATAAAACCAAGTAGAATTACATAAATGTTAAATAGAGGAATAAAGTATGCACTATGAGAATACAGAAGATGGAGCTATTTTTCTCAATGTAAATATTCCAAGGATAATACAAACATGACCCAATATAGAACACATCATGTTGTGCCTTAAACAATCTCCCTCCTGCATTCTCCCTTATTTTATCTCACTCATGAATTCTTTCTTCAAATTGCAACATGTTGTCATGGTCCTTTTCCCTGTGTTGATGATAAATCCAGTTGAATAATAATGCCAATGATACTATGCACCTCTGAAGTTACTTAAAATTAGCCATTTTTCATTAGGTGTGGTTTATATAAGCTAAGAGTCATCCTTTCTAGTGTACACGAGGTAGGACAATTAAGTTCATGAACCCCGCCCTAGAAAAAGTGCTACATACCATACCTCATTGCTTTCATATCACCATGGCCACCTCTGGGGAGTGACCACTGAGGTCAGGGCCTAGGCCACCCTTCAAAGCAATTTTGGAACTCTTTTCCTAGAATGACCATCAGAGCTCTTCTACTGTAAGATCTGACAATTAAGTTCAGGGACTCATCCTAGAAAAAGTGTCACATACCTCATTGTCAAATATCACTATGGTCACTTTGGAAGGATTCTGCCTGGTCATCCGATGACCTTAGCAACGAGGTATGCAGCACTTTTTCTAGGCTGAGTTCCTGAACTTAATTGTCTGACCTGACTACCATCAAAAACAAGTCCATGACCCCCAGATGCCCCTGTGATCTTTGTAGTTAAGTCCTCCCCAGCAGGTGGCTTCCAATCTGTTACTGTTCCTATGGTTTTTCATTTAACGTAGTGCACAGCTTTTGAGTGTGGCTTGTTTCACAGGGTAGACTGCATTTGAAATTAATCTGTGCTGTGAGTACCAGCACTTAATTCCTTTTTATTCCTGCTTAGTATCCCATTTTCTAGGTGTATATCATGGTTGAAGAACAATCAGGTTGTTTTTGTTTTTTGGTTTTGGTTGTTATGGATAAAGTTGCTTCAAACATAGTGTGCAGGGTTTTGTGTAACTGGAAGTTTTCCTTTCACTTGGGTAAATATCTAGGAATGGGGAATGCAGTCTCATCTGTAAGGATATCTGTAAGTGGCTGCACCACTTTGCATATTCCTACCAACGGTTCCAGTCCCTTCACCTACTTGTTAGTTGTCAATTGTTGGATTTTTTCAATTGTCATTCAAACACAGTCGTACAGTGGTACCTGATTGTAGGGCTAGTCTGCACTTCCTTGCTGACCAATCATGTGGAGTATCTTCCAGTGTACTTAGTGTGTATCTTTATCTTTTTGGTGAGATGTCTATTAAAATCTTGTATGTATTTTTAATTTCTTGATTTTGAGTCTTCATAAATAATGAGTAAAATCCTTTATCAGACATGATTTGTGAATATTTTCTGTAGTCTTCAGCTTATCGTTTCATGGTCTTAGTACTTCTTGAAGAGCAGTAGTTATTATCTTCTTGGAGTCAAATTTATCTTTTTAAATATGCATTATACTTTTGGTATTATAATCTAAGAATCTTTGCCTAATCTAAAGTCACAAAAATAGCCACCTGTTTTTTTTAGAAGCTTTAAACTTTGGGGTATTATATTTAAGTCTATAATCCCTTTGAATTAATGCAGTAGAACCTCTGTAAGTTGGCCATCCAAGGGACTGTAACAAACTGGTGAACATATGGAAGTGGCCAACATAAGGAACTATGTGGTGTATGTCTGGTCTATGAAAATTAGGCCAATTCAAGGAGGTGATCCATGTAGGGAGGCGGTTAACTACTGTATCTGCAGATAGTGCAAAGACTGGATAAAAGCTTTTCCTTTTTTGCATATGGATATTCAATTGTTCCAACATTAGGAGATTCCAAACATCTCCATGTTTGTTGCCTACTTACTCACAGTAGGCAAGATATGAAAACAACCTCATTCATCAACATAAAAATGGATAAAGAAAATGCACACATATACACATTTATACATATGTGTGTGTGTACAAAGGGATGCTATTGGCCTTTTAAAAAATAGAAAATCCCACCATTTGCAACAATAGGGATGATTCTATAGAATATTATGTAAAAACTGGGTGGTGCCTGTGGCTCAGTGAGTAGGGCACCAGCCCCGTATACCAAGGGTAGTGGGTTCAAACTTGACCCTGGCCAAACTGATTCTATAGAATATTATGCAAAATGGGATTCTATTGAATCTATAGATTCTATAGAATATTATGTAAAAACTGGGTAGTCCCTGTGGCTCAGTGAGTAGGGTGCCAGCCCCATATATCAAAGGTGGAGGGTTCGAACCTGGCCCCAGCCCAATGGTAACAACAACAACAAAAAATAGCCTGTCATAGTCCCAGCTACTCTGGAAGCTGAGGCAAGAGAATTGCCTAAGTCCAAGAGCTAGGAAAAAAAAAAAGAATATTAGGCAAAATGAAATAAGCCAGTCACAAAAAGATAAATACCGCATGAGTCCACTTAGGTGTAGGAAACAGCCAAACTAACAGAAGCAGACAGTGGTGGTTGCCAGGGGCTGTGGCAAAGAAGAAATGGGCAATTGTTGCTCAACAGGTATGAAGTTTCCATTACGTATGATGAATAAGTTCTAGAACTCTGCTATACAATATAGTATCTATATTGTACTATAGTATAATATTTTAGAATTACTAATCTGATATTACGGCATTGTGCACTTTAAAATATGTAAAGACAATATATTCCATGCTAAGTGTCATTACCACACACACAAAAGAACAAACAAAAAACCACAAAGAACACAGGAAAATTTGTGGAGATGATAGTTATGTTCAGTACTTTGATGATGGTAATGGTATCATGCCAAACACCAAGATGTGCACATTAATTCCATGCCACTTTCTGCATATAGATTACATCTCAGTAAAGCTTATGATCAATAAATGCATACATTTAAATTCAAACAAAACATACAAAAGCCTCTGTAAAATTCTTAAGGGAAAGGTCATAGGAGGTCAGACAATTAAGTTCCTGAACATCCGGCTCGGCGCCTGTGGCTCAGCGGGCTAAGGCGCCAGCCACATACATCTGAGCTGGCAGGTTCGAATCCAGCCTGGGCCCACCAAACAACAATGGTGGCTGCAACCAAAAAATGGCTGGGCGTTGTGGCGGGCACCTGTAGTCCCAGCTACTTGGGAGGCGGAGGCAGGAGACTCGCTTGAGCCCAAGAATTGGAGGTTGCTGTGAACTGTGATGCCACTCTATCCAGGGTCACAGCTTGAGGCTCTGTCTAAAAAAAAAAAAAAAAAAAGTTCCTGAACATCCTAGAAAAAGTGCTACATACCTCATTGTTGAATATCACTACGGTCACCTTCAAAGTATTCCCTTTGGGAAGCTATGTACCCCTGCCAGAACCTAGTCCCCACTTCAAAAGCCCTTTTTCTAAAATGATTTCAGGAACTTAATTGTCAGACCTCATATGATGACAGCTTTGACAGCCATTCCAGAAAGAGTTCCAAAATGCTTTGAACGGTGGGAAAGGAAGGTCTATACTAAAATATTTTATGTTCTGCATCTAAGTGACAGTAAAGAAGTGGATAAATAAACAAATAAACACTCTGATTTAGGACAAAGGACAAAAGTGGAAAGCATCATGGAAGATAATGCAATGATTTCAGCAAGTGCTTGAAGGACGGGTAGGTTTTAATTTGTAAAAGGAGAAATAGCAAGGGTAAAAATAAAACCTCAAAATAAATTCTTTATGAATTTTTGTGTTATTGCTAATAATTGTCAAATTAATATTTTTGATATGGCTTATTTGAGTATATTTGCTGTCAGAATAAATGTCTTATCCCAGACTTTTGCACTGCTAAAGCCAATTTTTATTAAGTAAACAGCTGCAAGGCTGTTTAAATATATATGTCCTATTTGACCACTGGAATCCCAGAAACGGCGTCCAGGTCAGTGGAAGTGCTTTTTGCTCTCCATAAAAGTCTATTATCCTATACTCCACAGGGCTAAGGTGAATATATTATCCCGCAGTCTGGGGTTTAGCTCTGACTCGGCCATATTTCTATTACCCATGGCATTTAGCTTTGTAGATAAATATACCCGATAGGCAATAAACACTGACAGGCCTTGGTGAAAAACCACATTTGCTCCTTTTCTCGATAAGACTTAAGGCTACAATTGAGTGAAACTAGGAGGAGAAACATAAAAGCACTAACATATCAAGGGACGAGGAGCGTAGCACCAATCCATCATTTTCAGTCTCCGAACTTAATCAAGTATTCAGGTTTTCACATGTAACTCCCATTGGTCATTTGTTTTTAATCACTAATTATAAGAGAGAGCAGATTAGATTTCCAATGAGAAAAAGTCCCTGTTGACCTCCTGTAGTCAAGGGAATCTACTCTTCTGATGATGATGGGTAATAACTACTTTCAATTTACCTTTTATGTGTGTAGACATAAAGCAATCCCCTTCTTTCAGCTTTGAATTTTGCTGCTGTAGCATTTAGCTGTCTCATAATGACCTGCCAGTGTTCAAACAGCTACAGACAATACTTCATTCAGAATAAAACAATAGGGGTTTCCCCAGATGGTCCTTTGGGTATTCTGGGGGAAACCTGATTTTCTACACTCAAGGAGCACCGCATTGTTTTGTGCTAAGGGTAATGTGCCTTAAACTTCATGTCAGGCCCAGCATGGCTGGGGACATTCACTTGTTGGGGTGAATTGTCTCTCTTTGTACATAGCACACGTGGAGCTATCCAGTGACCTGGAGCTGAAGACAGTCGAGTACAGATTAGATGGCCTGGACCATGATGAATGATACCGCTGAGCAACTTAGTTCCTCAACCTCAAAGCTTCTATAATTCTGAACTTGTTATATCATATAAATGAGCCTGTAACATCAAGTGAAAAATATACCAAATCTAAAGAAAAGTCCTTGCTTTATATTCCTACATAATTTGGGAGGTAATATCCAGGATTTTTTTTTATGTATTATATATTACATGTTAAGAAAATACTTTTCCTTCATGTAATAAAACTGAATATAAATTTCTAGTCAGTATTCTTTTTTTAATTTTCTGAATCATTTCACTTCTATGTTGCCTATTTCCAACCCCTTCCTTTAGCTGATTTTATACTGACATTGCTCCCTCAAGGGAACAAATATAGACCATTCACACCACATGCAGCACAGAAAAAAGACTGGCAGTTTAAATAACCAATGTGAATGTCAACTTAAAGCTGATCCAGAGGGCGGCACCTGTGGCTCAAAAGAGTGGGGTGCCGGACCCCTATGCCGGAGGTGGCGGGTTCAGGCCCAGCCCTGGCCAAAAACTGCAAAAAAAAAAAAGCTGATCCAGAATAACGAGACCCTGGCCACAAGTCCACAAGTGATCCTCCCATCTCAGCCTCCCACAGTGCTGGGATTACAGTAAACCTAATTTTTAAAGTTATACTCTTAAAAATGAAATTAGAAAGGTCAGACATGGTAGTTCACTCCTGTAATCTTAACACTTTGGGAGGCTGAGGAGGGTGGATCACCTGAGCTCATGAGTTTGAGACCAGCCTGAGCAAGAGCAAGACCCCATTTCTATTAAAAATAGAAGAACTAGCCACACATTATGGTTAGCACCAGTAGTCCCAGCTACTCAGAAGGCAGAGGCAAGAGGACTGGAAACCAGGAGTTTAAGGTTGCTGTGAGCCATGATGTCATAGCAGTCTAACCTAGCACAACAGAGTTGAAATTCTATCTCAAAAAAAAAAAATTAAACCGAAAAGATGATTGTGATCATCTCATATACAGTCATGATAATCTATGGAGGCATTACTAGGTTATAATTTTAATTACAAAACTTTCAAGCAAGGTAACTGCATTGTATTTGTCTGAAGAAATAACTTATTAATAAAGAGAGATAGTATAAAAGGGAATTTTAAGGAAACAAAATTAAGCAATGTGGTCCTGCCACTAACTACTCAGAGATTGTCATAGCCCCAAGTATGTACCGGCCTGGAGGGCCAGGTAATGACCTGTCCCAGTCAGATCCATGAAGATATCAACCACAGTTTTGATAGCAAGACCCCTTTACACAGTCCAACTAACCACCTTTGTAGTTTCTGTGTATAATAACTGAGCTACATAAAAGCATTTATATGTAAGTACCGAAAGTGCTGAGATTAGTAAATTCATCTTCTCCCTGTGTTAGTTTTGGTTCTTATTCTACTTTCCCTAACCAGCATTCCAATTTTTAAACAAAGACATCTGATGAGTCTGACACTCACTATTCAGCTCTCTGAAGACTAGTGATTTGCGAGTTCACTAAAATTTGGATTTCTAAGCCTACAGGCTTGAAAGGAAAAGATACTAGGACATGAGGACCATTTTAACATACTTTAATCTTGTCAGGACTTGTCTATGAATCAAATCCCTTTTCCCTAGATATTACTTTTATCAAACGAGGTTCTTTATCTGAACCACAATTTGAATGATTAGTTTTCCATTTCTCCCCCAAATGGTACAGAACTATAACCATTCTAGATGCACTGGAGAGAAGCTAACTCATCAGTGGAGGTCCTAAGACACTGAAGCTCAGTTCTCTCTGAAGCACCTGGCTCCACACTTCCAAACTGAACCAGGAAACAATGTCTGCACTCATCCTGTGGTAGGGATGAGACAGTCAGATGAACTGGAAGAATGGGAAAGGGCCGCTGGCAAGGCCTTAAGGAAGCCTGGTTTTAAGGGAATCAAAAGCATGAGCTATTGAACTTATTCCATTAGCACAAGCAATAGGCAGGCAGAACTGGCTAGCTGGGCCTTAAACTATAAAATTCATTTCATTTATAAAGTAAAATAGAGTACTGTATATGTTTCAAAGTATAATTAAGTCAGGATGGAAACCAGCAAGATTGCCATACTGTGCAGTTGGGGGCAAAGAGAGAGGCCGGAAAGTGGGTACAGTAAGTCTACAGCAAGACCCTCAAATCCACCTAAGGTCAGGCAGTTTGGCCATCAGGGGCCAGAAACTCAGAAATAACCTGATCCTTGGGGTGGACGGTTCAGCTCGCAATGCCATGGTGTCTTCAGTGGTCCTCATGTGAGAATGCAAAGGCAGCCAGGAGAGGGAATGGGTATCTTGAGGGAACGACACAGATGGGCAAGAACAGGGTGCTGGGACCGCAGGGGAGCACCTGGACACATGGCTTCAGGGAGCAAGGGCCCCATGCGTAAATGTTCTGTGTTGGAAAACACCACACATCATAAAGGCTCTGCCTTCCTGGGTTTCATCACAAGCATGCTGACGGCCAATATATATCACTTTGACAGACTCCACTTACTGATATACAGATTCCTTTATTCAGCAAAATTCAACAGGACTGTAGCGTCACTTCTTGGTAATATCTCCAATACCAACAATACCTACTGCAATCACAGTGTCCGTCTAAGAAAACTTACATGTCAGTAAGTGGAAAAACAGATGGATTAAAAAAGATCTGCTAGCTAATGATAGTGAAAAGGACTCATCCCAGCCCTAATCCAAAGGTGGGCAAATCTGTGGCGGCAGACACATTGTCCTCAGAAGACAATGTCAACACGTTTTTAATGTGAATTTAAAATATTAGAGTTTGGGTGGCTTTCTGTGTATATCTGTATCTCCAGTATGAGTGTGTAAACTATCCTGAGGGCGGAATCCTCACCTGCTCCCCGCTTTGCCCTCCGTGCTGTGCTGTGGTTAGGACGTGCCACAGCACAGAGCCCTGGGCAGGATTCCTCTGGGGCCGGGGGGAGGGGGAGGGAAGAACATCAAAGCCGTTGTTTTCACACAGACACGCTCCAGCAAATGCAGCCCAGGATGGCTTTTGCAACAGATCCTGTGCAAGGCAGCACAATTATATTTAGGCCCTGCCTTTACAAGGCTGACTAACATCTCTATCATTCAGATGATGCAAAGAAAGAGAAAAATGACTTGGAGCTTTTCCTGCCACCCTTTTTCAAGATAAAATACTGTTACTGTTTAGGCACCAGGAAAGGAAGAAATGTTCGAGCAGCTCTGGTCCTGTCATGCATGATGAAACCAGAAATTGAGAAATATTCATCTATTTTAAGGAAACTGTCTGGTCTTGCTTATTTCTACCTCACCCCCACATCATATAGAATTATTAAACCTCAGTACATGATTCTTGAATACTACCAAAAAATTCAAATATCATCTGCCATGGTGGGCAATACAATATAACTGAGTTTCTAATAAAAGTAAAAGAAGCAGACAAAGCTTAGGAAAATCACTAGAGAAGATCTATATGAAGTAATAAAGAGGGTGGGGCTGATTCTAAAGTTAGAATAGAGAAAAAAAAAAAAGAAAATCAGATGTTGCCCACAGGACTGAGGAATGTTAGAACTGCAGACGATGCACCAGATGACCCAGAATTTCTTCCATTTCTAATTTGCAGGAAACAACAGGTGCTCTTCATACTCATAGCTGAGCTGAGGGTCTTCCAGCTGCAGGGCTGGGTGACCCACTTGGCTGAGAGTTTGTCCCGAAGCTTGGCGGCCATCAGGGACACAGGTACACTGCCTTCCATGCCTCCATTTCCAAGGGCACCTTCTTATAAATTAATTTCATGCTCAGTCAAACTTTAGAAACATATGATTTAAACATATGCCAGTCTCTTTTTACATATTTTCAGCTTCTCAATTCTTCACCTCCCAGGCCCTTTCTTAAAATAGCTTCTGGCTGAAGCTTCAAGGTTTAGCTGAGAAGTCATCTTCCCGTTTTTTATCTAGTCTGTAGAAATATTTCATAAGAAAACTGAGCAGCCCTGAGAAAACTGAGTTAGTGATGATTTGTAATGTCATATTTTAATGTTTTACTATTTTCAGAATTACAAGGAAATTCTCCTTTTTCAAACACCAAGTCATTTAGAAAAATTCGCCATGCACCATAAGCAGTGAACACAGGCTGATTCATGCCTTCCCAGTCACTTACAGAAAAGGGTGACGGTGTGTCTGTGTATATGTGCCCGTGAGTGAAAGTCATAAAGATAAAAATATCTTGATATGACACAAGGTCATTTGTTCATTTGAAAGCAATTCTTTATCCACATAGAGTGAGAATTTATTTCTGTAAGATGAAAGTGTATGAGGCATAATAAACCTGCCCATAGTTACATAATCAACTTACATTGAGTGTTTTAGTAAAATACAAATAAAGTTATTTTGAAAAATACCCATCTTAAAAAATCAGATAATTATAATGCTCTAAGCATCCTTAAAATAATACTACCTATAGCCTAGAGGGACAATAATTAGTGGATTTGTACAATAAGGGTTCCATAGGAGCTTCTGGGGACCGGGGTCACTTTCACAGAGGCGTGACTCTGGCAGCTGCCCAGAAGGCAGAACTGGAAAAAAAAGCTCTTCTTTGACTTTACCTGCTCCAACTGATGCCCATGAGGTAAAACATTATCTTTTCAAGTCCAAGGACCCTGGGAGAACATTTTCCTGATTAAGTAAGGTCCTACTGTGATTAGGTACATTTTGCTAATCTTTTACAACATGCATCTTCTAAATTCTCTAAATTCTTCCTAATTTTCCTGAAAATTCACCTAGTCCTTTTAGACCCCCAAGGACCACTGTGTTCTCTGTGACACCCTTCTGGACTAGCCTTCTACAACCTCTCCAGACCTACTCAGTGGCTTCATAACTTAGCTCTTAACTGACCCCCTACCATTTCTATACTTGAGGCCCTGTCTCCTCAATCCAGATCAGTGAAATGAAGTGCAAACTGATTTAAATGATCATGGAATCAGGGACGGTAGCTTACAGTTCTTCTGCGTACACAGTTCAGAAACACAATATATATCTCATGATAACAAGCAATGCCCTTGGGAGGAATGAAGACTTGGTCCCTGCCAGGAATACGAGGGGAAGCTGCCCTGGGAGAATAACAAGGTGATACCAGAGACGCAGAGACCAACCTCACAGTACCGTCCAGGGCAGTGTGGTTTAAAACTGCCAGGTCGCAACTCGTTAGTGGATTCTGAAATCTAAAAATGGATAGCAACCGACATTCAGAGAATAATCTAGGCTCGGGTAGGAAGGATCAGATTGCATCATGCAGAGAAAGAATAAATCATGTGCTAAATCTTATTTCAGCTACATGTGTATATGCTGGATAATGATAAAATTCCAATCAAGAAATTGATTTTTTACTCTGGGATGAGGTCTGAGAAGTTTAAAATACACTGATTTAATTTTTCTTAGCAGTTCCACCCGTGTAATGTGCAGAAAAAGGCCCTAGAGCAGTGCTTCTCAACCTTCCTAATGCCGCAACCCTTTAATACAGTTCCTCATGTTGTGGTGACCCCCAACCATAAAATTATTTTCCTTGCTACTTCATAACTATAATTTTGCTACTGTTATGAATCATAATGTAAATATCTGATATGCAGGATGCATTTTCATTGTTACAAAGGGGTCACGACCCACATGTTGAGAACCGCTGCTCTAAAGTCAATGATTTTGAGAGATAGATTAGACAAATGTAATATTACAATAAACAGATTTTAAGGGCCTGAATTCCCAGAGCTTTCAAAATGTTAATATGATTGCAAATGTCCAAGATGGAAAATAGATTGAACAACATTCTGAATTTACCTAAAATGAAACCCTTTAGAGGCACAGAACTAGTATCTCTCTCACCGTACTCTGGAAAATACTAGCCAGGGCCAAGGTGAGATCAGGCCAAGACGCCAGCTGACCACGTGGGTCTCTCCTTTGCTTTTCCTTTGACTGCCACCTACCCTGCTCCACGTCCCTGTCCTAGTGAACAGGGATGTGCTAAGTGAGCAACAAAAAGGTGAGAACATCTGGAAGAAAAAATAATGAGAGAGTACTTGAAATTTTTGTTGCATCTTACACAGAATGTAAAATTCATTTCAGTCCAACTCCCAAATCTTCTAACCTAAGTTTCTCAGGGGACTTTGGGAGTGGATACATTACAGACAAAGATGTTAGTATATTAAGAAAATACTGAATGTCCTACCCCCTTAGTGACACTAAAACAAGAGGAGTAAAGGAATGAAATGAGGTGGAGGGCGTTTCCGAGAGAGGACATTTACCAGGTCCGGGAATTACCCCAACACCCGGTAACTCCCTTCGATGAGTGATGAGTCTAAACAACTATTATACACGTATGAAATAGAAGAGGCAGATAATTATTTAAGCATCAAAATCAATAGAAGTGGTAAAAAATAACACAATGCCTTTTGTTTTCTTTATAACCTCAGGGGCTCATCCTTAATAGGGAGCAATCATTTTTATTGTTTATGTTAATGCAAATTTCACATATATGCATTTTTTTCTCTTTGACACCAGTTCTCTTTCGTAAGGATATAAAAGTATAGATTATTTTACAAGCAAAGTACCAAAATGAAGGACACTAATTTAACTCTGTATTTCTGATGATGCAAAAAAACTATTTTTTGACAATTCATCAACAAAATGACTCGCTGCAGTGTTGTTTCCATTGAAAAATTACTTTCCATCAGAAAAGGAACAAAATACAGCATTTGTTTCCCTCCTGGCAATGGCTTATCAATCTTTCAGTATTTTTTTCTTCATCTACAAAGGTTTTAGATCTCAAATGTCTGATCTGGGGCGTACTGCTATTTTAATTACCACAAACTGATCAAATGAAAACCAATTTAAATTATCAACTAAGCCAAGGGCAAATTAAAACTGATTAGCTATTGCAAATGGGATTACTTTCCTGAGTTTTTCCTAGACTGTTTACTGTTTGCATACAGAAATGCCACCAAATTTTGTATGTTGGTTTTGTAACCTGCCACTTTACTGACTTTATCAATTCTAACAATTTTGTGTGTGTGTGTGATCTTTAGGTTTCTCTAGATATAAAAACATATTTTTGTTTATCAGTGACCTCCTTTAGAATCAAATTATACAGGACAATTTAAATTTTTCCTTTCCAGTTTCGATGCCCTTTATTTATTTCTCTTGTCTCACTACTCTGGCCAGAAATTTCAGCAGTTTGTCGAATAACAGTGGTGAAAATGGGCATCCTTGCCCTATTCCAGATCTCAGAGGAAAGGCTTTTAGTTTTTCCTCATTCCGTATGATACTAGCTGTGGGTCTGCTATTGGCTTTCATTGTGTTGAGGTATATTCTTTCTATGCCCAGTTTGTTGAGAGTTTTTATCGTGAAGGCATGTTGAATTTTATCAAGTGCTTTTTCAGCATCAATTGAAATAATCACATGATTTTTTCCTTTATGCCATTGATATGTGGTATTCGTGTTGACATATGGTGGTGCCTTGCTGAGTGGTGTTCATTATTATTATTCATGTTTTTGTGTGCCATGGAAAGCATGTGAGAGCCTGAATTACAGCAACAAACAAACATTGACTTTTTTTTTAATTTAGCAAGAGTGAAAGTGAAATCAGGGATATTTTAGTCCAAGTTTATAGCGTTAATTACATGAAGGAAACAGCAGTGTACAAATGGACTACATGTTTTTTCTGAGGGGACAGAAAGTGTCACTGATGAACAGAGGTGGCTAGGAAAGAGCAGAACTGACGAAAACATGGCAAAAGTTCATTGAATTGTACATGAAGATTGTCAGCTGAGAAGTATAGCAGACTGGTAAACATTGATAGAGAAGCAGAAAAATCTTAACTGAAATTCTTGGCATGAGAAAGGCATGTGCAAAAATGGTCCCAAGGGAGCTCACTGATGAACAAAAGCAAAACAGTGGAAGTTTGCCAAGACCTTTGGAGATGCAAGACAAGGTTTTGGGCCATGTTGTCCCTGGTCATCGATGAAACACGGTTCCCAGCACAAACCTGAAACGCAGCATCAAAGTGCACAGTAGAAGTCAGCCAGTTCTCCATGGCCAAAAATGTTCCGTCAGTCCACATCACAAGTAAAAGTGAGGCTGCTACTAATTTCTTTTGATATCAGAACAATTGTTCATTAAGAATTTGTACCAACTGGACAGTTAACCAAGTTTATTATTTAGAAGTGCTAAAAAAGCTGCATGAAAAAGTTAGACAAAAGTGACCTGAACTTTTTGCCAGCAACTCAAGGCTCTTGCATCACAACAATACAACAGTTCACATGGTATTGTCCATGAGGGATTCTTTTAGCCAGTTTAGTTAATAAATAAAAAAAATTATTTGAACATTCTCCCTGCTCACTTGATCTGGCCCCTAATGACTTTTTTCTTGACCCAAAGATAAAGGAAATATCGAAAGGAAGACATTTTAATGGCATCCAGTACATCAAGCGTGCTACAATGACAGCTCTGATGCCCATTCCAGATAAGGAGTTCTAAAAGTGCTTTGAGGGTGGACTAGATCTGGTGTCAGTGCAAAGTTGCCCAAAGGGAGGACTCTGAAGGTGATTACAGTGATATTCAGAAATGAGGGATGTAGAACTTTTTCTAGGATGATTTTGTGAACTTAATTATCAGATCTGGTATACTTTCACACATTAATCTTTCATTTCTAGTTATTTCTTTGTGATAAAAATGAAAAACTTAATCACCTGGGATAACAGGAATATTTTTAAGTATGTTTATGTATTTTAATCTATTTTTTAAAAATCTGTTGGCAAGCTGCATTTGAGCAGTGTTCCTTTTTGTGATCTCAAATCACCTCTGTCCTCTCCTTTTCAGTCTAGTCTATTCTCCTTTCCCCCTGTGCCATCATACCCCTGCCTCCTCTGCCCCGGGTGCAAGACCCGTCAATGGACACAAAAGACAAGTATGATCCTCTCAACTTGCATGCTAGCTCTTGGTTTTGTTTCATGTCCACCTACAATCCCTTCATTACCTTCTCCTCTTCCTCTCTGTTTAACTTTCATAATTCCTTACGCCAAGACTGACTCCCTTATGTCTCATTTGTAGCAGGCACAACTTACATTGTCTAGAAGGATTTTCCAAAAAAAAAAAAAAAAAAAAACCTGCTTTAGCTAGAACAGTACCAGCAAAAATGTAACTGTTCTCTGTATCAGGAGAGCCTAAAAAATGGCTTCACAAGTAGAAGCCCCTCAAATAATGCTTAGAAAATGCAACCGGACCAGGTGTAGTGGCTTACACCTCTAATCCTAATACTCTGGGAGGCTAAGACAGGCGCATTGCTTGAGCCCAGGAGTTCAAGAACTGTTTGAGCAAGAATGAGATCCTGTCTCTACTATAAATAAAAAAAAATAGCTGGGCTTAGTGGTGTATGCCTGTAATCCCAGCTACTTGGGAGGCTGAGGCAAGAGGATTGCTTAAGCCCAAGAGTTAGAGGTTGCTGTGAGCTGTGACATTATGGAACTCTACCTGGGACCCCAGAGTGAGACACTGTCTCAAAAAAAACCACATCTGATACAGAGGAAATTCAAGGGACATCCTAACTGGTCTCATTATCCTCTTCGAGGATAATTTGTAATTTGATAATGATAAAATTCAGTGTTATATATAAGGAGATTTATATTAATTTCAAAATGATCTACCACATTTTTACTAGATATTTCTGGCACCAAAAACTAAAATTGGTTGAATGCCCTGAGCCAAGGCACATTCAGAAAGTTAATAAGGCTTTTCATTCCCTGAAATTATAGTCAAATTTAATTTCTTACTTTTGTTAGGCATGCATATTGCAGACCTGAGGTTTTAGTGGTCTCTATACTTTACCAACATCATATATTAAATTTTATAATGATAATTTGTTTTGAATTTCTTAATTTAACATCTAATTTCATATTAAATCCTTCCCTGATATTTTTTCCTGATATTTCCTACCAGAAGTCTCTTGATTTCCATCATCTGTCAGAAGCCAGTGCATCGAACAGAATATAATTGCTAGGGTGCAATAAACTTTCTGAATTTATTGAATAGAAAGAATACTTTCTATTTAACTGATTAAATCATGGTAACATAATACAAGGCCTTGTTAAATAACTGAAATTTTAAAAAGGAATACCATTCAGAAGGTTTTCCATTTGGGTAATGGATGTGATCTATCATACAGTTGAAAATAATAAATTCAGTTTTCTGTGTCCAGGGTTGGTCTCTTCTTTCTCCTCAGTAAATACTACATGCCGAGCATCTGTCTCCCAACACAGTGATTTTTGAATATTGAAAACATGCTGCTCAGATTTTTCTTTCTTCACTGAAACATGAAATTCATCTTGTACAGTATAAAAGATCAAAGTTTTAAGTAAGCAAAGTAATTGTTACTATACAAAAGCAGAGAACACAAAAATACCTATTTTATTTATCACGATTAATTGCAAATTATTCACTAAGCACTTAATGCTTAGTCATATTCAGCACGGTTCTGGGTGTTGCAAGAACAAAGTATCATCTGCATTTGAAAAACCTACCACCCACTTTAGGAAGAGAAGTGTTCTACTGAAAACAATTTATGAAACTTGTTCAAACCATATGTGATTATAGTGTGGTTAAAATTTGAAATTGCTTCAAGCCAACTTCCCTCATATAAATTAATTGGTTGTGGACATTAAGTACAATGCCAAATCTTGACTAGTGTATATCAGTCAATTGAAGATGGCACTTAAATATTATGCAGCTATTTTTAAAAAGGTAATATTTTTAGTCTGACGTCTTCTTTCAGCACCTGCTCCTCCAGACACTCTCTGGACCTTGACATTGCTGCCCACTCTCCTCTTTTCTGACTCAGCTTCTTTGATTTGCGTCTGACCATTCCTCTTCTGCTCCCTCCTATTCCTTTTTGATCTCCTCTCACCACCTCCAACACAATTCTGGTCCCTGTTACCTTGGACGGCTGTCCTCTCCAATCTGGGCTCCTATTAGCTGCTTCTCTTGTCTCTGGCCCACACTTCAGCACCATAGTTAGCACACTCAGCTAAAGCAGGTGGCATCCACATTACTCCCCTGTTCATGAATCGTATTGGCCTTCCTCTAATTATGAATTATGTTGGCATTCAGGGCTATCCACATAACCCTGACCCTGATCCGAACCCACTTCCTGTGTGCTGGTTCCTCCTGTAACTCTCTCACACTTACCCAGAGAACCCCCGTAGTCAAGGCTCGGAGTTAAAAACCGGATACCTCTTTCATGTTTACATGGATGGAGCTGGAACATATTCTTCTGGGCAAAGTATCTCAAGAATGGAAGAAAAAGTATCCAATGTACTCAGCCCTACTATGAAGCTAATCTATAGCTTTCATATGAAGGCTATAACCCAATTACAGCATAAGAATATGGGGAAAGTGGCGAGGGAGGGGAGGGGAGGGGAGGTTGGGTGGAGGGAGGGTAAATGGTGGGGCCACACCTACGGGTTCACAAAACACATCTTAGCCGGGTTCAGACAAAACTTACTAAATGCAGAATACAAATGTCTTCATACAATAACTAAGAAAATGACATGATGGCTATGTCAAACAGTTTGATGAAAATGTTTCAGATTGTATATGAAACCAGCACATTGTACCCCTTGATTGAACTAATGTACTCAGCTATGATTCAACAATAAAAAAAAAAAAAGAAAAAAAGAAAAAAGCTTATGCCCTCAAGGAACAAAAAAGCAAAATAGAAATACAATATAACCTTGTGCTACTACTGTATGTCTCTTCCCAACTTTGTGTTCAGTGCTGTCACATTAATAGCTCAAAAAATGCTCATGTCATAATAAAGATATCTGTACCAGAATGTTTATTGC
>CAUYRH010010650.1:0-19921 GCA_963574655.1 Perodicticus potto
TGCATTCAAGTCAAACAGCCTTCCTAATTTCTATGCATCTCTCCCCTCTGAGACATATCCTAATCTCAGGAACCATGCACTCAAAATGGCAACCATCTTTGGCAGCACTTATGTCTGTGAACAGACTTTTTCCAGAATGAAACATCTGAAATTTCCAACCAGATCTAGACTAACTGATGCACACTTGCATCACTTGTTATGACTAGCAGTGACAAATATGGAACCAGACATTGACCATTTCATTAGCCAAAAGTAGGCCCATAGTTCCCATTGAAATATTGGTAAGTTTGTTGATTTAACTTTACTTGTTCTTTATTTTAAATATTGTATTTGTTCCCTTTTATTACTTTTTTTCATTCAGAATAAGATATGTGCAGTGTACACAGGAATTCATAGTTTTCTTATTTTTTTTTTGAAGCTATAGTCCGGCCTTCCAATGGTCTGAGGGACAGTGAACTGGCCCCCTGTTTAAACAGTTTGAGGACCCCTGTTCTATATACTTCTACAGTCTAGGGAGCATAATGAACGTGTACTGTGTTTTCATACAAAAAACATATAAAAAAAATTTTCAAATCAAGTATCTAAAATCCATTCAACAATCCATCACTGTATAGAAAATAATTATTAGATAATGAGAGTGAACAAGATTTTTTAACATACACAGTGAAGACATACTATGAATCTCTGTTGTTCATACCAAACACTTCTTTTGAAACACTGCTGAAAATATCACAAACTTACACGAGATACTTATTTTAACTAGAACAATTTGGAGCCGTAATCACCAAATCTTGGATTAGATTGAGTATGGATATCTTCTAATATGTGAATGCTGCAAAATGTTCAAATACTTTAGAATATATCATATTTCGTTGATTTGTATTTCACATTTTAGCATCTCTAAGGACAGCCCTTAAAATTGATGTCATGACATAGTTCAATAGATTTTTTTTCTTGGTGCAAATTATAATGCATCTTATAATTGATGGCATCCTAACATAGATGCTACCTTGCTATTGTTACTGAACCAATGTATATATGCCTTATTTTCTGTGCTTGATTACTTAAGATTTAAGAATGGTAAGTTTCTGGCTTAACAACTTCCTAAAACTTGAATTCATAATTTTATTTTTATTTATTTATTATTTTTTTTTTTTGAGACAGAGCCTCAAGCTGTCACCCTGGATAGAGTGCTGTGGCATCACAGCTCACAGCAACCTCCAATTCCTGGGCTCAAGTGAGTCTCCTGCCTCCACCTCCCAAGTAGCTGGGACTACAGGCACCCACCACAACGCCCGGCCATTTTTTGGTTGCAGCCGTCATTGTTGTTTGGTGGGCCCGGGCTGGATTCGAACCCACCAGCTCAGGTGTACGTAGCTGGCGCCTTAGCCCATTGAGCCACAGGTGCCGAGCCAATAGTTCTGATTTTCATGAACCTGATAGTTTAATCTTTTATGCTATTTCAAATTCAGACCTAATATAGTGCAGGCTTAGGATAGGGAGACCTCGGCCTGATCAAATTTGTGGCACAATATAATTAGAACCAGGCCATCCTGAATAGTTCTATAGTTCGCTCATTTCACTCAGGGAGTAGAGTCCACTGCTGAAAATTCTTATTATCAAATTATCAGGCATAGACTAGGAGTTGAGAGGTTGGAACACAGGAGTTCTTTAGTTTACTTTTGTTTAAGTTTGGTTTCACCTGGAAGCAGGACCAGTGATAAAAGAGTTGCTGGTAGTTACTTGGGAAGTGAAAGGAATACCTGTAGGAAGTGGGAGAAATAATACAATAAAGGGGAAGCCGTCAATGTATGCTGTGCAGAAATGTTAGCTACAACAGTGGGGGATGAGTTAAATACACTGGGAAAACACTGGGAGATGGGGCCAATTAATTATTTCATCTAAGGACTTAGGTAGCTGATATGTTTATACACTGAAACTCCAGAAACCCTGGTCAAGTACTACTCTCAGGGGATAGTATTTTCCTGGAACTTACGGTCTTCTTTACTGAGACAGCATCGTCTTCTGTGGTCCTTAAGCCCCTTAGGCCCAGAGATGTGGCTGCTGGCCGTAGGGAGTCTCTAGAGATTGTGAAGACTCTGAAGGACATGAACACCAACAGCATCTCCTCTATCACTTGAATCCTCGCTTTGACCATATCTGCTCCTTCTGGTTGGAGGGAGTAATCTTTTTTTTTTTTTTTTTTTTTTTTTAGTTTTTGGCCAGGGCTGGGTTTGAACCCACCACCTCTGGCATATGGGGCCAGCGCCCTACTTCTTTGAGCCACAGGCACTGCCCCCCCGGAGGGAGTAATCTTATTGCAAGGAAACTTCTGTTTACTTAAAGATGATTCAGGCTAGGACTGGAGTAGTGACATTCCACTACCTCGAGGACTTCAAGAGTTTCGAAGCACTTCCTCAAATTCTACCGAGGGGATAATTTGGTGAAACCAAACAGCCAGTGGACCATGCCAGAGGGCTTTATGGTAAGGCAGAGGACCTTAAAATCTCATCAGTTCCAGTCTTTCTTCTTCTCAAAACCAACTGCCTTAAGGGAGTCTCTGCATTCACTCATTCAAAAAATACATATTTATTTATGTTGGGAATATGGCAGGAATAATGAGAGAAAAACACAGTAAGGAAATTCTGTATATAATGTGATAGGAGATAGTGAAATGTATTGTTAAAAGAAAATAAATCAGAATACAGTAGATTAAAAAAATGTCACCCCCCCGCCCCCGGCTCGGCACCTGTGGCTCAACGGGCTAAGGCGCCAGCCACGTACACCTGAACTGGCGCGTTCGATTCCAGCCCCAGCCCGCCAAACAACAATGACGGCTGCAACCAAAAAATGGCCGGGCGTTGTGGCGGGCGCCTGTAGTCCCAGCTACTTGGGAGGCGGAGGCAAGAGACTCGCTTAAGTCCAGGAATTGGAGGCTGCTGTGAGCTGTGATGCCACAGCACTCTATCCAGGGTGACAGCTTGAGGCTCTGTCTCAAAAAAATATAAAATAAAATAAAATAAAATAAAATAAAATAAAATAAAATAAAATAAAATAAACTTAAAAAGAAAAAAAAAGGCTCAGCACCTGTGGCTCAATGGGCTAAGGCGCCAGCCAAGTACACCTGAGCTGGCGGGTTTGAATCCAGCCCGGGCCCTCCAAAAAACAACAATGACAGCTGCAACCAAAAAATGGTCAGGCATTGTGGTGGGCGCCTGTAGTCCCAGCTACTTGGGAGGCGGAGGCAGGAGACTCGCTTGAGCCCAGGAATTGGAGGTTGCTGTGAGCTGTGATGCTACAGCACTCTACCCAGGGTGACAGCTTGAGGCTCTGTCTCAAAAAAAAAATAAAATAAAAAGAGAGGTGGATGAGAAAATGGAAGTGAAAATGTACAGCAAGCTGGAGGTGGCCATGGCTAGGCTGAGAGCCACGCATTGTCAGTGGGCCCCCATAGGGAGGGGACTATGCCTCCTTCCCTGGCCCTCCTGGAAGTCCTGGGCAGGCCCAGTGGCTCCAAATTCTAGAAAGCCTTGGTGCCGTGGACAGTTCCCAGCTGAGGTTGAGAAGCCAGCACTTCCTGGGTCAGGCAGGACCCGGGAGGTCTCCCATGTCTCATGGGTGGGGTCCAGAGCCACCCAGTTCTCTGCATCCATTTTGACGATTCCTCAAGCTCTTTTTGAAAACAGGAAAAGAGCAAGAGTAGTAGGAGGGCTTGGGAAAGAGAAAGCTGTAGTTTCTAGGATGAAAGTTGTCCCTGGTTTACAGAGGCACAAACAGAGTGGAAACCTCCCCTGTTTATAGTTATATAGTGACCATGTAGTGGACAGGGCTAGAGTCAGATCCATGCCGTGGTCGGAGGCTGCCCCCACAGGGGAACAGGGTGCCTGGGCAGGGACTCGGGCATTGTCAAATCCACCCAGGCCCAGCCCATGGGCAACTCCATTCCTTTTTTTTTTTTCATCTGGGCCTCGCACTCACCCCTTGCTTAGGTATCAGGAACCCAGGGTCCCTGAGGAGTGGTCACCAACCAACTGGACATGGCTCCACATCTGTCCTGAAAGGAGGGAGAGAATTTGCCCGTGTGCAGAGGGAAGGGAAGGCATCTTGGCAGAAGGCATGGTTTATGCAGATTCCCACAGGAAGGGAAATGCAGGGTGTGGACCAAGAACAGGGGCATTCATGCGTCTGGACCACAGGAGGGGAAGAGAATTGCTTGTGTGGAAAGTTAGACCCAAGATCTGTAAGGACATACCTGCCAGGTCAAGGGGCAGGAATTGTGTCCTTTGCCCAATGGGAGCCATGGTGGAGGTTTGAGCTTGGGAGTGACCAGTCCAGTGAGGAAGGAAGGCTCAGCAAAGGGGCAGGCTCAGCCTTCCGATGAAGGGTGGGTGTAGTCGGGTATAGGAAGGGACTCTGGGGAGTCTTTGGATTCTGATCCCATTACCAACTGGGCCATGCCCCTTATCCCTTTGGACCACAGTCTGCCAACTACTAAATGTTGTGCAAAGTGCCAGCCATGGGCACAGGCCCTGCTTTGCCAGCTCCCTTTCCTTGCGGGGATTGGGTGGAGGAACTTCAAGGGCAGGCAACTCTTGTCTGGCAGCTGCACTGAGATGAACTTTGTAATGATGATGAGTACACCTGTGTACCTGCCAGCTTCATACCTCATGACTGCCCTGTGGTGGTTGACTCACTTCTGAAAGACAGAGATGGGAGAACAAATTCAAGGAGGGGGCCAGGCATGGTGGCTCACGCCTGTAATCCTAGCACTCTGGGAGGCCGAGGTGGGATGGTTTGAACTCAGGAGTTTAAGACCAGCCTGAGCAAGAGCAAGACCTTATCTCTAAAAAAAAAAACAAAGGGGGGGCTTGGTGCCCAAAGCACAGTGATTACGGCGCCAGCCACATACACCGAAGGTGGTGGGTTTGAACCTGGCCTGGGCCAACTAACCAACAATGACAACTGCAACAAAAACTGGGCGTTGTGGCGGGCACCTGTAGTCCCAGCTACTTGGGAGCCTGAGGCAAGAGAATCACTTGAGCCCAAGCGTTTGAGGTTGCTGTGAGCTGTGACGCCACGGCAGTCTACTTAGGGCAACATAATAAGACTCTGTCTCAAAAAAAAAAAAAAAAATAGCTGAGCATTGTGGTGGGCATCTGTAATCCTAGCTAGCTACTTGGGAGGCCAAGGCAAGAGGATCATTTGAGCCTAAGAGTTTGAGGTTGCTGTGAGTTATGATGCCAGGAACATCTACCAAGGGTGACAATGTGAGACACTATCTCAATTAAAAAAAATCAAGGAGGGGTTCAGGTCCCAGGTTACAGCTCCAAAGGGACACCAGGACTAGATGTGTCCAGCCCCTGGGAAGGCATCTCTGGATTTTCCTCACACAGTGGACACCTGCAACTCCACCATCATCATCCCAAGTTGGCACTTGTCACTGCCACCATCATCAGCATTGCTGTTCCCACCGCATCATACCCAGGGCTTATTAGTTCCTCCACTGGCTGGAATTCTCACTGCAGGCTGAACCAGAAATGTAGTCCCTGGCCTTGTGCACACACAGTCCTGGCCAGGCACCTTGCAACACACCCTGCCCTTTGCATGCAGAAGGAGTCTGAGGGGCTGGTGGTCCCTAGGGAGGGATGCAAGCAGTTTTCATGGTAACTGCAGCAGGAGGAGCAGGTGCAAGGTGAAGATGAGATGCAGAAGGAAGGGGTTGGCTCTTGCCAAACACGTGCTGTGTGCTGGGTGCTGAGCTGGTACATTTCTACTCCCATGCGTGACCCATTGCCCACCCTGTCATTTCTCTCATATTGTCCCTGCTAGCTGGAACTACCCTACAACAGTGCTCAATTTATCAAAGCAAACTAGGTATTTCACTTTTGAAAAATCAAATAATTCGGGGCGGCGCCTGTGGCTCAGTGAGTGGGGCGCCGGCCCCATTTACTGAGGGTGGTGGGGTTCGAACCCTGCCCCAGCCAAACTGCAACAAAAAATAGCTGGGTGTTGTGGCGGGTGCCTGTGGTCCCAGCTACTCGGGAGGCTGAGGCAGGAGAATCGCCTGGGCCCAAGGGTTGGAGGTTGCTGTGAGCTGTGTGACACCACGGCACTCTACCGAGGGCAACAGAGTTGAGACTCTGTCAAAAAAAAAAAAAAAATCAAATAATTCTACAAAGTTTATCACAGAAACCAGCTTTCCCCTATTCCACCCCCACATGCCCAATGCCCACTCTAGAGACAACTGCTTCCACTGCCTTTAGCCACTTCTCCCATTTACCACCCTGTTTCTAAATAGCAAGCTTATACTGTCATTTCTTAATTTTTTCATTTGTGACATTACCTGTTCATTTATTTAATTTCTTTCGTAGTTGTATATATTCATGGGGTACAAGTGTAATGTTGCTACTTTTTTTTAAGATGGAAAATGAGGTTTCTCAATTTATTAGGAAAACGGGAGGATGGGTGTAAGTTGACAAGGTGATCCGGTCCGGCCTTGAATCATCGTGGTCAAGTTAGTGCTTTCTCTGCCACCATTTCTCTTGGAAAATACTTAGAGTAATTAAGGCCAAGACATGGGTGATGTTTAGATTCCTGGCACACAGATCCCTTTCAGCAGAGTTGTCCCTAAAGTGATCCGGGCAGATACTGTAACTAGTGACGGCAAGCGCTGTCTTTTGTTCTAGCTTTGGCATCCTGCTCACTTTCCACCACACATCCCTCACGGGGCCATGCTCCTCCCATTCCCACCAGTACTTAATGACATAGCGCAGGTGCTGTAAATTCAGACTGCAGAGAACCTCAATGATTTATATACCCAGGGTTTACTAAACGAGTCCCCGCTCTGGGGTTCCCCAGCTGTCCTTATCTCTAGGAGTGTGGATAACTTCATGGGGCAATGGTTGTGACCAAAATAGTAATTTGAAGTTTGTTCAACAGTTGGTCCCTTGCTTTTCAAGTGCAAATGGATCACTGTCAAGGCTGCCACATTACGTAAATAGTCACAATCTCCAGAAATAGTCATTATTAAAGTCTTATAGATAATGTTTCAAAAAAGGTTTTCACGTTAAAAAAAGAGTCTCGTCTCCCTCTCACAGTCCTGACATGTTTGTTTTCCTTGCCACATGAAAGCAGGGATCTCAGAGGACACTGTGTCCAGGGGCTGCCAGGGACAGTCCTTCAGTGTGTCATACTCTCCTCCATAAACTCCTTGTTGGCCTCAGTCACATCCAGCTGTGGCATGGGGTGCTTTACAGTTGCCACACTCAGCCACATGGGTTTAGACCCCAGTCCTTGGGTTCTCCTTGGCACTCTGTCAGAGAATTTCACAAAACCATACCCATTAGACACACCTGTCTGATCCAAACCCGCCTTGCTCCCCGACAGAGGCGGTAGAATCCCACAAAGAATTCATACAGTGTGCCATCATCCACGTCTGAGGGCAGGTCCCCCACAAAAAGGAAATACTCAGGGCTGTTATCTGGTTGTTTCCCCTAAGCAGCATAGTTCAGTTTAAAATGTTTTGCAGGTATGGCTCCTGGAAGGGGTTGCCCATTGATTTTATGTAAAAACTTCTCACTGTGGCCAAAACTTCAAATTCTACAAAACAGTAGGCAGCTGGGATCCCAGTCAGGCGGTTTCAGATAATTTTGACACTCGTCACTATCTGGGGGGAGATGGAAATCTCATCCACATAGGGTTCCAGGTTGCTCATCCACAGTCTGTCTGCCAGGCCGGTTCATGCAGGTGGGGCCTTGCAGGCCTCAAATGCCCACTCAGGAGCCAGTCTGCTCTGCAGGGACCACCATTGTTACCTTTTTTATTTTAAGAGAGGGGATCTTACTTTGTCACCCAGGTTGGAATGCAATGGCATGATTGTAGCTCACTGCTGTCTCTAAGAAAACAAAAATACAGCTGATGGTTTGTATTTAGGGGGAGATTTACACCTCTGGCTCCCATTGTTGATGAGTGGAGCAACACACACTGTGCCCACCAGACGACCTTCTACCATCTACCCCAACTCTGTTGATTTCTTAAACAGAAGGATGAGGATTTTATTCTCTTACACCCCACACACTTCCCTACACTCATCAACTATGGGAGCGGCCACGGCTGAGGCACTCAGTGTATGCTCTTCCCCCACCCCCTTTACTGGATTTGTTTGCTTCCTTTTGTACATAATACCACAAGTTCATTTCTTCACCTCAGCCAGAGGTGTAAATCTCCCCCTAAATACTCAAAGCATCAGCTGTATTTTTGTTTTCTTAGAGACAGCCCTCTGGAGCTCACTGAATTCTTCTTCCCGTGGAGACTCTGTTGTCTCTGTGCTCCTTTCCCCTCTTTTCTGTGCTGGGTCCTTTATTTCCCGATTTCTCCTTTCTTTATCTTGGCTTGCTCCCTTGACATAATGGGTTATGTTCTTTCATACCGTCCCAAGAAAAGTTGCATAAGAGGTACAATTTTGGGCTTTGCATGGACATAATTTGTCTTTAGTATTTTGAAGGCATGGTGCTCTGGTTATTTATTGCTGCTTGACAAATTACGCAGTGGCCAAAACAACAATTTTTTATTATTATATCTCACAGTTGTGTAGAATGGGAATTCGAACAGAGCACAGCAGGAATTGTTCAACTCTTCTCCTGGAGCCTTGACTGGGATTAAGAAATGCTGGGGGTGGGGCTAGAGGGGAATGGCTGGGTATCTTGCTCTCTTAACACACAGGCTGCTCAGGTGTTAGCTTGGACTTCTTTGCAGCATGATGACCTCGGGGTAGTTGAACTTCTTTCAAGGCATGTCTGGATTCCAAGAGCAAGTGTCTCAAGAGGCCCAGCAGGTGTAAGATGTCAAGCTTCTTCTGAAGTCCCGGAATGTCACTTCCACTGCATTCTGTTGGTCAAGCAAGTCACTAAGTCTGACTCAGATTCAAGAGGAGAGGATTAGATTTTACCTCTCAACGGGAAGAATGTCAAAGCATTTGTACCACCAATAATCTTCCACACATTGCTCCATTAATTCCAGAATTGTTGATGAAAACTCCCATGGCCTTCTGATTCTGGATCTTTGTATGTGGCTTGTTTTCATTTCCAGAGATCTCAGGATCTTCTCTTTATCACTGGTGTTCTGAAAATGCTTTGCTGTTTTTGTTGGTGTTTTTTTTCCCCCCTTTCTCTCATTAGTTCTGGGGACACTTTCAGTCTGGAAATCTATGTTATTCATTTATTATTTGTACTTCTTCGATAGTTTCTTTTCATGTTTTTCTTTTTCTGTTTCTCTTTCTGGAATTTCTGTTTGTAGAGACAGGGTCTCACTCTGGGTCACCCAGCTTGGGATGCAAAGGCACAATCTTAGCTCACTGCAGTACCTCAAAGTCACTTACTCCTGGGGTTGATCGATCCTCCCTCCTTAGCCTCCTGAGTAGCTGGGACCACAGGTGCCAGCCACCAGGCTCAGCTAATTTTTAAATTTTCTGTAGAGATAGGGTTTCACTATGTTGTACAACCTGGTCTTGAACAAGTGATACTCCCACCTTGGCCTCCCAAAGTGCTGGGATTACAGGCATGAGCCACTGTGCCTGGCCTTTTTCTGGAATTTCTATTAATCAGACGTTGGACTTTTTTTCAGTTTTTGGCCAGGGCAGGGTTTGAACCCGCCACCTCCAGTATATGGGGCCGGCACCCTTCTCCTTGAGCCACAGGTGCTGCCCAGACATTGGACCTTTTAAATGAATCCTCTAATTTCTTATGTTTTCTCTCCTAGTTTCTACTTCTCAACTTTATATTCTTATCCCACCATTGCATTTTTAATCTGTAACAGTGGCTGTCTACTAGGGGTGATTTTATCTCGTAGGAGAATTTTGGCAATGTCTGGTGATATTTTTGGCTATCGTGACTTGAGGATTGCTGTTGGCATCTAGGGGGTTGAGACACCAAAGATGCTGCTGAACATCCTGCGTTGCACAGGATAGCCCACCACTCACCCAATGACAAAGAATTCTGCAGGCCAAAATATCAATAGTGTGGAGGTGGGAAAACACTGATCTGTCTCTTTTTGCTCTTTGGCTGTTGTTTTTTATATTGCCGTCCTATTTGAGTTCATGGATCCAATAGCTTCTTTGAGAATATAAATTTTAATTTTCTTCAGTTTCTTCATTTTCTCTGTCTCCTCTGAGTTGCTTATTTTTCATACTTTGTTTGATTTAGTTTGAGTTTTTCAGGATCTGACCATTGTTGTGCAGTTTTCTAGGTAAGAAGAAAAGCCTTGACTGTTTTGTTTGCCCATTTCGTTGGCAGAAATACTTCTACCACAGCTGATTCCAGTCTACCTACATGGTGTCAGCAGCTTGCAAAATTCCTGCAAATTTGGCCCTAGCAGAAGCAGCAGCTCCAGTATGCCACTGTCTCTGCCTTCCCCTCAGTGTCTAAAGATCCCTGGCTGTCTGTTTATGATTAAGAATGAGGCTCTCAAAAGCTGCCTGGGGGCCCTGGGTTGTGAGTGGGGTTTGTTTCCTAGAAGGCCACACCAAAAGGTGATGCATTGGAGCCTCCCCATTTTAGAGTTTGTAGGTCTTTTTCCTTTTAGATGGTTTGGTTGTCTCAGCTTTATTTCTGGCTGTTGGGGGTGGGTGTCTTATTATCTGGCTGCCAGTGCTCTTGGGACCAAATGGGGAGAGGGACTGGGAGAGTCACCATTTAGTGTGCAGTCTTTCATTTTCTACCATGTTATCTTCATCTCCACCAGGTCTATGTCCCCAGCTCCAGGTCTCTCTGATTCAACCATCCAGGAAGTAACATCTGTATTCTCTGGGGTAGGGTAGCCACCTGACTTCATGGATGGGGAAGTAGTATCCAGGAGTCTAATTGCTTCTCTTAGAAAATTTCAACCAGTTTTCCTGTTTTCAGGCCACCTCAGACTTCTGCTTTCAGAAGGTTCTAGAACCTTCCATCTTTTGGTTTTCCTGGGGTTTAGAGCTTGTTTCCTTCCCTACTCCCATTCCTGCTCTGAATTCAACTATCATTAACTTGATAAGCTGATAATCTGTCATCAATTCTTTGTAGCTTCCAAAATCCTTACTGTCATTTTTGTGAGGTGTCAAGAGGAAGCAGTGGAGATAAATGTTGGATCCTCCCAGTTTAACAGCAAGCTCCCTCCTCTACTCCTCACATGAGCCCTTCTTCTCATTCTTTAGGCCTCGGCAAAACTTCACCGCCTCTGAGACCCCACCCTCCCTATTCCCATTATCTACTGCTGTATCACAAACCACCTTCAAACTTACTGGCAAACAATGACAACCATTTATCATGTTTAGAAATCTATAGTTTGGGCAGGGCTCAGCAGGGATGGCTTATCTGGAGGTAGAGGATCCATTTCAGAATGGCTTATTCACATGACTGGTAAGTGGATATTAGCTATCAACTAGGAAGTCACTGAGCTAGTGGCCTTGGATCCTCTCCCACATGAACCTGTTCAGGGGTGGGGACTTCTTGAGCTTCCTTTTTTTTTTTTTGAGACAGAGCCTCAAGCTGTCACCCTGGATAGAGTGCAGTGGCATCTCAGCTCACAGCAACCTCCAATTCCTGGGCTCAAGCAAGTCTCTTGCCTCCACGTCCCAAGTAGCTGGGACTACAGGCGCCCGCCACAACGCCCGGCCATTTTTTGGTTGCAGCCGTCATTGTTGTTTGGTGGGTCTGGGCTGGATTCGAACTCCCTAGCTCAGGTGTACACGGCTAGCACCTTAGCCCATTGAGCCACAGGCACTGAGACCTTTTTTGGAGACAGAGTCTCACTATGTCACCCTGAGTAGAGTGCCATGGCGTCACAGCTCACAGCAGCCTCAAACTCTTGGACTTAAGTGATTCTTTTGCCTCAGCCTCCCAAGTAGCTGGGACTACAGGCGCCTGCCACGATACCCGGCTATTTTTTTTGTTGCAGTTTTCATTGTTATTTAGCTGGCCTGGGGCCGGGTTCGAATCCGCCACCCTCGGTATATGTGGCTGGTGTTGTAATGACTGTGCTACGGGTGCCATGCCAGCTTGGGCTTCCTTACAGCGTGGCTGCTGAGTTCCAAGAATGGATGTTCTAAGAGACAGGAAGGAGAAACTGCCAACATGCTGAGGAAGAGGCTCATGTGGTGCTGCCTAGTGCCACATTGTGTTGATCAGTCACAGAGTTTTGCCAGATGTCTTTTTTTGTAGAGACAGAGTCTCTCTTTGTCGCCCTCGGTAGAGTGCTGTGGCATCACAGCTCACAGCAACCTCCAGCTCTGGGGCTTAGGCAATTCTCTTGCCTCAGCCTCCCGAGTAGCTGAGACTACAGGTGCCCACCACAACGCCTGGCTATTTTTTTGTTGTTGTTGCAGTTTGGCCAGAACTGGGTTTGAACCCGCTACCCTCAGTATATGGGGCCGGCACCTTACTCACTTAACCACAGGCGCTGCCCTTGTCAGATGGCTTAATTGTATCTGAAGGATTTTTAATTTATGGAGGTGACTTAGTTGATGGGATGGAGAGGCTAATACCATTGAAAGAAAATATTGATTACTCACAGTTCCTCAGAGGAAGGGGTATGCTGCAGGAGGCAGCATGAGGCTTGATCAGGAGGCGAGAGTAAGGGAAAGCCTAACCCAGAGCCTTTGTTATGTTTTCCATGGGAAAGCAGCTATAGGTTAGGCAGCTGAGCAGGGTTTGAATTGGCCAGTTTGAACAATTTAAGTGGGTTCTGGGCTACTGTGCTGGTCCCTTAGCTGTCCAGTATTTGGCCCAGGAGTAATTTGGGGCAGAGGAGATATTGGCTGGTGTGTGAGTGTTAGATAAAGGAGGCAGTTGGGAGTGGGGCTTTGGATTGGTTGGTTTGTATATGAAAGGCATATTTGAAGGCAAGTTGTTTGCTATCTCTAGGAATTAGTTCCGGGAGGAGCATTTTCTCCCTGCCAGTAAGATGACCCCAAAGATGTCAAAGCATCATAAAATATATTTTTTTAAAAAACCAACATAATTTATACACTGTTACAAGGGGAGCAGACAAAAAGTCCCTATCTCTTACGGGGATGAGTATCAAAAGATTTAGCCTTCTTAGTCTACCATTCCACCTGAAGGTTTTTTTGTTTTGTTTTGTTTGTTTTTTGAGACCAAGTCACACTCTGTCACCCTGGGTAGAGTGTTGTGGCATCCTCGCTCACAGCAACCTCAAACTCTTGGGCTCAAGAGATCCTCTTGCCTCAGTCTCCTGAGTAGCTGGTACTACAAGTGCCCACCACAATGTCTGGCCAGTTTTTCTATTTTTAGTAGAGACGGGGGTCTTGCTCTTGCTCAGACTGGTCTCAAACTCCTGAGCTCAAGCAATCGACCTGTCTTGGCCTCTCAAAGTGCTATGATTACAGGTGTGAGCCACCTCACCTGGCCCCTCCACCTGAAGTATTAATGATTCACTTCCTTCACTCTCACAGTGCGAATTCTTCACAGCATACCATGCAGTGCTCAGTTAGATGGTACTTTGCTTACTTGTTCAGAGTCTGTCTCATTCACTAAGCCAGGAGCCTGGGGAGGGTAACACCTGGACTGTTTTGCTCACCACTGTATCCCCAGTTCTGCAAACAAGGCCTGGCATATGGTGGCTCCTGAACACCCAATAAATATTTATTAAGGAAATGAATGAATGAATCAGGGTACTCAGCAGATAGTACATCAGGAAAGGTCAGCAGATATTTAAAATTATCAGCCCTCCTGATACTCCACTGTTTCCCCAGCAGGTCTGGGAAATGGTGGCAAGATGAACCAGACCTAGAAGGGAGAATGTCCATGGGAGGCATCCAGGCTGGGGGCAAGCCAAGCTTGGGAGGCAGGGGGCCAGCTGGGAGCAAGATCTCTGACTGTCTAGGAGACAGTGACTGAGGAGGCCTGCAAGGTGTCCAGTGGTGGCCGGTGCAG
The DNA here is from genome assembly GCA_963574655.1 of Perodicticus potto. Taxonomy (NCBI): domain Eukaryota; kingdom Metazoa; phylum Chordata; class Mammalia; order Primates; family Lorisidae; genus Perodicticus; species Perodicticus potto. Next base: position 13,923 of record CAUYRH010010650.1, read on the forward strand.
AGTTCAAGATTAGAGACAGACCAGGAATGGTGACTCCAACAATGACAGGGGCAAGAGACAGGTCTTTCTTCCCCATGATAATAATTGCTAACATTTATTATGCACTTACTGTGAATTAGGATTAAATCCTAATTCACAGTAAGTGAATATTTAATCCTTGACACAAACTCCAGGATGTAAGTTCTATTATTATTCCCATTTTACAGATGGGGAAGCTGAGGCCTAGAGAAGTTCGGTTACTTGTCTGATATCACACTGGATTTGCACCCAGGCTCTCTGGTTCACATATTTGGCCATTATTCTCTGCTCCAGCTCTCCAGTGTTCTGGATTAGCCCACTGAGGTTACAATGATTCACTGGCTCATTCATTCATTCATTCATTCATTTCGGAGAGCTCAGTGAGCCTGCTCTGAGCTCACAGAGACACACCCAACCTGGACCTTGCCCTCATATCCCCACTGGCCTGGTGGGAGGCTGATCTGCAGAGAGACAGTAGACACAGAATAATTACAGAGCTTAAGCTAGAGTCTTGGTGCTGTCTTGTGAGGCCGGATGAACAGACAAAGGAATCAGTCTCTCTAGTGCAGCGGCTCTCAACCTGTGGGTCGCAACCCACAGGAACTGTATTAAAGGGCCACGACATTAGGAAGGTTGAGAACCACTGCTCTAGTGGGAGCATTGAGAGGGTATCTGGAGCTGGGTTTTAAAAATGAATAGGAGGGGTGGTGCCTGTGGCTCAGTGAGTAGGGTGCTGGTCCCATATACCAAGGGTGGTGAGTTCAGACCCAGCCCTGGCCGAACTGCAACAACAACAAAAATGAACAAATAAATAAAAATAAATAAACTTAATTAAAAAAAAGGAATAGGAGGTCACCATGCTGCAAGGTGAGGAAGGGCTTTCCAAAGAGAGGGAACAGAGGTGCAAAGAGTCAGCAATAAGGGACAGCAGAGCGAGTCAGTGGTCATGAGGGGCATGAGATTTGGGTGGTAAAGCAAGGAGCAATTTGAGATGAAGCTGGAAGGGTCACAGATGGTCTTTGGGAGCCCTTTTATAGAGTTTGGACTTTGGTAATAGGGAGCCATGGAAGGTTTTGAGCAAGAGAGAGAGGTCATTAGATTGCCAGGGAAGGATATGTTTGGTTGAGTGCAGTGGATTCGAGAGTTTGGCTTTGAGGAGGCTGAGGACAGTGAGTTGAGGGCTAGAGGAGGGCATCAGAGAGGTGGCATGGACTGGATGTGGGCATTCAGGGAAAGAGGCTGTCAGGTGTTTGGGCAAATGGGTGGATCCCTGAGATGGGGAGCTGGAGGACTGGAGAGAAGTGTAGCTCTGGGATGCTGTTGCACCATCTCAGGGAAGCTCTGGAAGCCATTCTGGCTCCTGTGCTTTCTCTCCTTCTACCTGCCTCCTCAGGCAGGTGACGCCCTCCCACTGCAGACTCACTGGGACAGGAAGGAAAGGGTATGGACGCAGTGATGCTGGGGACCAGGAGAGGATGCTTGGTAGCTGCTGCATTCCTTTGCTTTAAAGCATTAGTTTATTTTTGGAAAAGCAAATACGTTCACTTAGCACAAGAGTATGCAGTAAGAAGCTGGGCATGGTGGCACATACCTGCAGTCCTAGCTACTTGAGAGGCTGAGAAGGGAGGATTGCCTGCACTCAGGAGTTCAAGCCTAGCCTGGGCAACATAGCAAGACCTTATCCTTTTTTTTTTTTTTTTTTTGAGACAGAGTCTCACTATGTCACCCTCGATAGAGTTCTGTGGCATCACAGCTCACAGTAACCTCAAACTCTTGGGCGTTAGCAATTCTCCCGCCTCAGCCTCCCAAGTAACTGGGACTACAGGCGCCTGCCCCAACACCCGGCTGTTGTTTTTTTTTTGCAGCTGTCATTGTTGTTTTAGCTGGCCCAGGCTGGTTCCAACCCACCAGTCTCAGTGTATGTGGCCGCCACCCAGAAAATTCTCTTGAGAGGGAATAAGAAACAAAATATATGGGGAAGCCATCCTTTTCTCTGATGTACTAGTTGTCTTGGGGATGAAAGAGTCTTGACGTTTCAGAGCTCTTAGTGACAGGGAATCAAAGTTCCCCTTTTCCCTTTTCTTGGATGAGGAAACATAAGATGTAACATAAGATGACCAAGAAGACTGGCCCAGGCAGGGGTTTCCAAGTGTCCTTGTCTAGCTATCAATTAACAAGAGGAGCGCAGAATAGGCAGCCCTCCCCAAACTGACCTGACCAGATACCCTTCTACTGCAGGATATCTTACAGGGCCAGGGTTTCATGGAGCACACTTTGAGAAAGGCTGCAAAGGCGGGGGTGGTGGTGGTGGTTTGTGCTTGTTTCTTTTTTTTTCTGGGACTACAGGCACATGTCACTATGCCTGGATAACTTTTTTTTGAGACAGAGTCTCAAGCTGTTGCCCTGGGTTGAGTGTCGTGGAGTCATAACTCACAGCATTCTCCAACTCTTGGGCTCAAGCGATCCTCTTGCCTCAGTTTTTCTATTTTTAGTAGAGACAGGATCTTGCTTTTGCTCAGGCTGGTCTTGAACCTGTGAGCACAAGCAATCCACCCACCTCGGCCTCCCAGAGTGCTAGGATTACAGGCATGAGTCACTGCGCCTGGATGCCTGGCTAATTTTTAAAGTTTTTTTCGTGGAGGCCAAGCATGGTGGCTCATGCCTGTAATTCTAGCACTCTAGGAGGCTGAGGCAGGTGGATTGCTTGAGCTCAGGAGTTCAAGACCAGCTTGAGCAAAACCAAGACCCCCATCTCTACTAAAAATAGAAGAAAAAAATTAGTCAGGCATTGTGGCAGGCACCTGTAGTCTCAGCTATGCTGGAGGCTGAGGCAAGAGAATCACTTGAACCCAGGAGTTTGAGGTTGCTATAAGCTAGGCTGATGCTACAGCATTCTAGCCTGGGCAGCAGAGAGAGACTCTGTCTCAATTTTTTTTTTAATGGAGACAGGGTCCCAATATGTTGCCCAGGTTGGTCTTGAACTTCAGGGCTCAAGAGATCCTCCTGCCTCAGCTTCCCAGAGTGCTGGGATTATAGGTGTGAGCCACCAAGCCCAGCCACAGCTATTAAGTGTATTAACCATTGGGACAAAGGATCTGCCCACCTATAGAGTCTCTGGATGATCCTGGACTTTGAAGGTTGCTTGTAAGCTCAAACACTTCAAAGAGGCAGGAACAGTGTATTGGTTGCAGGAATGAATTCTGGATGCCAAAACCTGTATTCAAATGTGGCCTTGTTACTGATTCTCTGTGTGTGTGTGACTGTAGGCCAGCCCCTTCTTCTCTCAGCCTCAGTTTCCTAACAGCCACCTCCTAGTTGCAGGGATGAGATTGCACATTCCTGGAGCAGTGCCTGCTACACAGCAGGTCCTGAATTCTGGGATCAAGTTCAGGTTCAGCTATCTTGCCCAATCCACCTAGTATCTCCCTTGGTTGCCGTCAGCCTGGAGTATCTGGAAAATGGACAAAGGGTGGCCGAGGTCCTGGGGTAGACCTATGAAGTGGTAGTGTTAGGTGGGCTTAGAATCAGACCCAGGCATTTGGGGGTCTGCCGAAAGGAAGGAGGCCTGGGTCCAGGTGCTTCTTCCCTGACACCTCTTCCCCTTGGTCCTTCCAGATGTGATGGCCCAGCCATGGTTGTCCTGCTTCCTGCTTCTTGTCCTCGTGGAGTCTGGTGGGTGCCTCCCCTCCCCCACCATAGCAGCAGTAAACTGGGGACCCTCTGGAAGGGAGGGACCATCCCTCATCAGCAGACACCCAGCTCCTCTCGACAGCCTGTGTATAGCTGCCCTAGAGAGGCCCAGAGAGGAATCCAGGCGTGGGGTATGGGCTGGGTTTGCCGTAGGACTGATGTGGGCTCCCAGGGGAGTGAGTGGGAGGCAGGCTTTGCAGGGGTGTCCAGATGTTCCAGCACTCTGTGTTCCTACAGTGGCAGCCAATGTGGCCCCAAAGTTCCTGGCCAACATGACAGTGGTGTCCTTACCCGAGGACCTGCCAGTGGGTGAGTAATGGTCCCTGTGTCGGAAATGGTTCCCTGTGACCCACAGGAAAGTTCTAGAGCACCCCCCTTGGCTTGTCCCAGCCCTGCAGCTCCACAATGCCTCATGGGACAAAGGTGGCATGGGGGGAGTTTGTTTAGGTTCAGAAGTTTGTTTAGCTTTTGGGTCAAAAGCAGTATCCTTGGGGTGTTTGACGGACCTCCAGGGCCCTCACACAGTGCTACGTAGTCAGGAGTCACCCCAACATCCCCTCTTTTTCAGCCTTTTTTGATTTCCCCAGGGAGAAAAGATCTGCTTGGGACCATTCTTTCTCCAACCTCTCACACTTGCTAATCCCCCCACACAAGCTTTTTTTGTTTTAAAGAGCCAGAACAGGCTCCAGGCACAGAGCCTCTCACAGAAACTGGTCACTCTGCTTTGCTTTGGTTATTTTTATTTGTAGAGTTACCTTCAATCTTTGCCAAGTAAGATGGGTTTTTCGATCTAAAGTTTGCTTTTGAAATAATTTTACTTATATGAAATAGCCCATTTAGAGAAGATTATAAATACTGTTATGTAGCACAGCAATGGCCACAGCAAAGGTCACGGTGCAGTGAAGGAACATCCGTTTGGATGGAGCCAGAGGGCCTGGAGACCATATTCCCAGAGGGCAGGACATGGGTTGGGGAAGCAGAAACAACAGATGACCATATCGCTGGGCCTCGAGATAATAGAGGTGTTAAACAAGGTAGAGCCTCATTACCTGTCCCATGGCTGGCCAGAGCTGTCTGGAGTCCAGAACTGCAGGAAGTTGATCTGTCAGGCTGTCCCCTCCCTATGGACCTTGTGTTGTCAGGCAGCCTCTCCTACCTTCATGCTTCGCCTCCCCTGGTAGGGGGGTTTCCCACCCCCGTGGCCCAGGATGGCTCATTGAGACCCCATTCCTGCTAGTGAGAGGCAGAAGGGGCCAAGAGGGCTCGTGTCTGTCTCCTAAGGACAGACTCCGGATTTTACACACTCGCTTCTGCTCATAGCTCCTTGGCCTACCCTGGCTGCAGGGAACCTGAGGAGTGTGGACTTTACTCTGGTTGGCCGTGTGCCCAGCTCCAAATCCAGAGTTCTATTCTGAGAGAAAGGGAGGGTGTGGCTATTAGGGGACAATTCATAGTCTTTGTCTCCATGTCAGAATGGGATCCAGGAAGATCTAAAGCTAGCAGATGAAGCAAAGAGACTCATCATGGAAGCCCAGAGTCTGCCCTAGAACTCAGGAGCCAGCTTCAGAGTGCAGGAGAAAAGAATGGGGAACAGGCTTTACAGCCATGAAGGCCTTATCCATTTAGATGTAGTTGCCAGGACAGCCATGTCTACTTAGGGTTATATTAGGAAACGTGTAGAGCCCAGGATGAGGGAGGAGTTAGTTTTACTCTGAGATGAAACAATTTTTCCTGCAGGGCCGGCTAAGGCCAAATGATTTATGAATATTCTTTTTTTTTAGACAGAGTCTCACTTTGTCGCCCTTGGCAGAGTGCCGTGGCATCACAGCTCACAGCAACCTCCAACTCCTGAGCTTAGGCGATTCTCTTGCCTCAGCCTCCCGAGTAGCTGGGACTAAGGCGCCCGCCACAACTCCCGGCTATTTTTTTTGGCTGGGGCCTGGCTTGAACCCGCCACCCCCAGTACATGGGGCGGGCACCCTACTCACTGAGCCAGAGGTGCTGCCCTATGAATATTCTTTGTAGAACAGAGAAGGAGCGTATATCTGTTAATGATATTTACATGTATTTTCACAGCTGTTTCATCCTAGATAAAAATAAATACACATAGGCAAAAAAATCTCTTAAGCCTAGGAGTGGGAAGTTGCTGTGAGCTGTGATGCCACTGCTCTCTACCCAGGGCGACAGGTTGAGGCTCTGTCTCAGAAAAAAACAAAAGAAGTTTTTGGTGGCACCTGTGGCTCAGTGGTTAGGGCACCAGCCCCATATACCCAGGCTGGCAGGTTCAAACT